>JANAVB010026997.1:7613630-7750223 GCA_029216955.1 Iris pallida
CAACCTGTAAGAAAACTAACCCCGCTGAAAAAACTCAGGTTGAAGAGAACTTCCTTCGGCCAGAGGCATGAAGATGTGCAAACGTCTGAGCTATTAACTGCTGATTAATTACTGAAGAATGTTTGTAAAGACATCATTCCCAAACTATATTCCAACAAGATATTGAATCTACCCCAAGCTACGATGGGAGGAACTGGTTTGAAACTCAGCCTCTGGACATTCCTGCAGTCAATAGAGTCTATGGAATTGAAGCTCAAGACCTGAGCTTACTAATACGTTGCTGCTGTTCCTGAATTCATCCCTCTCAGGAGTTGATGAAACATATTAGATTCTGAATCAGAGACTCATCATGAAGCTGAGGCTCAAGGAGAATCTCAAAAAAGAAATGAATCTGACAAAAGGAGTTATGAAGAAGAACATTTTGAGGAAGAAGAAGAAGTTGAAGAGAAGAGGATTGGCACCCTGATACTTCTACCATTACGATGAAGACAAGATCAAGGGGAATAGAATGGAGCTTAATCCTGAACCTGTTCGATCTCCTGACAATGCTCCAGTACCCAGTAATTTCGAAGCTGGAAGTAGTCATATAAAGCAGGCGTCAGACACCGTTATGGACCGACTGCGAGAAGATACGAGACTTCCCAAGCACATAGAATATGAACCTCAACCAGGTAGAGTTTTATTTCAATTTTGTTTTTTACTGTTTCTTTTCTTTATATGCTAATTATTTTTCCTTTGACTAGTAGGAACTGCTGCAGCGATGAGCTCGACTTATGCTCCGCCTGTTCATACTAATGTTGATGAAGGAAATTCGTATCTACCGACTTCTCCGAAAGCACATACTTCTATTCCCAGAATAGAGAACATCCAGGCTTCTTCTTCAATAATGACAGCAACTCCCGGTTTTGAAACGGGATTGGCAAGGACCCTGGTAATGTATTCAGATATTATCTATTCATATCTGGATACGTTCTCCAGGCGATTCATGAAAGATGAAACTATGCCTTTCTCCGAACTCCGAAAGGTGATTAATTTCCCGCTTCTGGCACTGCGACATGCTGGCTGTGAGACTCAATGTATCTTCTTTGAACATCTCCTAGATGAATTGGAGACAACTATCCGAAAATACTAGGAGATCAAGAAGGAAGATATTAAATCTTTGACTATGGCTGAGATCGCTCAATTGGAACATGAAGCCCAAGCTCAGTAAGCTGCTTTAGAAGAATTTCTTACTTCTTCATCTGAGAAGTTAATAGAGAAGAATGAAGAAATATTAACAACTCGTTAGAGAGTAGAACATCTGGAGAAAGATGAAACATCTAAAGCTGAAGAACTTCAGAAGTTGAAAGAGGAATTGGCTCATCTTCAGGAGCGTATTGCATTCATAGAAAAGGAGTAATCTGAGATTATCACTGCTCGTACAACCGAAGTTGCACGCTATCAAACTCTTCAACAAGAGCGAGAACAGATGCAGGCCAAACAGATAGAAGAAGCTAACCGTCGCCATTTTGTTATTGATATTTTTGATCAACAAGTAGTCACAGTTGAGGCAGCAGAACGAGTCCGTAAAACTCATGAAAAGAAGATGAACACTGTACTTGATCGTATTCAGGAGTTAATAACTCCTATTACTCAATAATTTTTTCAAGCTTCTCATATTTTGAATTTTTTTGGCATTCACTTGTAATTAGCACTTTGATCTTGAATGAAGAAAATGAGAACTTTGATTTGATTTTGACTTTGTTGTTTTGATAATGATGTATCTATAGAAAATATGTTCAGAGGTAAATAATACATGACATATTTTAATAGAATAGAATATACAAATGAACTTTGTAATTCTATCAGATGATATTAAACCAAAGATAATTTTAGTTTAATACTGATTAGAAAAAAATAGAATTCAGATATAAAAATATCTTTGAACTCGATTTTCCATGATCTTTGGACTCGGAAATCAAAAGACTAGATATCATTTTCGTAAAATAGAAAATATGATACTGAGATAGAAAATTCAGAGGTAATATGGACGTGATTTTCTAGATATCAAATTCACTAAGAAAATGATACAAATTAGAATATCTATTTCCACTGGGGATAAAAGATATCGAAATGATTCCTGTAGAAAACAATGACCTTGGTTTTTTTTTTAGCTGGAGAATGATAGGAGAATAATCTTGATAGATGAAAATATTACGCATAATATTTCTTCAAGAATTTGCCATTAATGGGCATCATAGTAACTTTACCATCCATGGTGGTAAGCTGATATGCCCCATTAGAAAATACTTTATTCACAATGAATGGACCTTCCCATTTTGCATCGAACTTGCCTTTACTCATATGTGTCATAGTCATCGGACGTCTGACTGCAAGAACAAGTTCCCCTTTTTGATATGCTCGAACTCTGACTTTCTTGTTAAAAGCTCTTGAGATTCTAGCTTGATAGAATTCGATATTCTGTTGAGCATATAACCGCTTTTCATCTAGAGCTTCTAATTCCTGAAGTCGAAGACGATCATTATTCTCAGTGGTAAGTTCATTAGCGATTGCTATCTTTAAAGAAGGAATTTGAATCTCTAATGGGAGAACAGCTTCGTATCCATACACCAGAGAGAAAGGTGTACATTTGGTGGCATTACGAACTGTAGTGCGGTAAGCCCACAAACATTCACTAAGTTTCTCACTCCAATTACGTTTGTTGGCAGAAACAAACTTCTTTAAGAGTTTGATGATGGTTTTGTTGAAAGCTTATGCTAATCCGTTAGCTGCTGGATTATATGCGGTAGAAGCCAAATTGTTGATCCGATGATCGTCACAGAATCGAGTAAACTTCTGGCTGACGAACTGTGGTCCATTATCATGAATAATGCGTCGGGGAACACCAAATCTGTAGATGACATGATGCTTGATAAAGCTGATGACATTGGAAGTTTTGACTTCAGATAAAGAAATAGCTTCAGCCCATTTGGAGAAATAATCAGTTATTGCGAGAATAAACCGATGACCTTTTGATGATGGCGAATTGATTGGGCCGATAATATCCATGCCCCAAGCTTCGAAGGGCCATGATGCTGCTGTCGGGTGTAGAAATTCTGAAGGTTGATGGATAAAATCCGCATGGATTTGACAAGCTTTACACTTACGGGCATATTGAATAGCATTATTTACCATAGTAGGCCAATAATAACCCATGCGTCGAATACGGTCTTGAAGTTTAGGTCCAGGCTGATGTGCTCCACAAATTCTATCATGTGCTTCGTGGATAATTTGTTGGGCCTCATCACCGGCAATACATCGAAGAAGTAAACCATTATAAGCTCGACGATATAAGGTTTTTGTAGTATGATTATAATAAAATCTGAGTGATCGTCGTCTGATAGATGCTGCTTCACTCGGATTATCTGGAAGGATATCATACAATACAAAATCTAAGAAAGGAAGTCTCCAATCTTTATCAGTATTCTGAGTCTCAGCTGAATTACTGAAGATGAATTCCATACTAGAATCAGATGAAGATGAAGATGATTTACGATTTAATCTGTCGAACTCTAAATCAATACCGAATCCTCTTGTTGTATTAACATCATGAGATGTTGATTCTTCAATATCAACTGGAAGTCCTAGAGTTAGATTGTTCTCAAGATGAAATAATTCTCGATTGTAAACAACAATCATTTGCTGATGTCTAACTGGAATAGCTAACACTGCCGCAAGATTAGCAAGAGCATCAGCTTCTGTGTTACATGCTCGCCTAACATGCTCGATGAAGAATCCTTCAAATGAAGAAGCCATAGATATGGCCAATCTATGGTAAGGAACCAGATCTTGATGGCGAACTTCATAAGTACCTCTTATCTGATTGACGATGAGTTTAGAATCTCCATAAGCTTCTAAATGTTGAATATTCAGATGTTTAGCGAGTTGAAGACCAATAAGCAATGCATTGTACTCAGCTACGTTGTTTGAATATGGTTGATCGAGAGAATAAGCTCTTTGGATAGCAAGACCTTCTGGTGATACAAGAACGATTCCAACCCCAGCGACAATGTCACCATTAGAACCTATTCTTGAAGCTCCGTCAAAGAATAGACGCCAAGTAGGATCTTCTTCAGCAATTTGGTTTGAATCTAGGACTTCATCTGGGATTTCATCGTAGAGTTTTGAATTTTCTGGAATTGAATGAGCAGCCAGAAAATCAGCTAAAGCTTGTCCTTTGATCGATTTCTAAAGGATATAGTGCATATCATACTGAGCAAGTAAAATTCTCCAGTTAGCCAATCGAGAATTTAAAACACTTGGTTTTTTCATCATGACTCGTATAGGATTGATCCTGGAAATGACATGAATGGTCTGGCCAATGATATAATGTCGTGTCTTTTGGACAGCGAACATAAGAGCTAGACATTCTTTTTGGACCGGTGAATATCGAGGTTCAGCTCCGGTCATGGTACGACTGAGATAGTAAATGGCTTGTTCATGACCATTTTTATTCTTTGAGCGAGCAGCGCACCCAATGAATGACTCGTTGCTCGGGTATATAGAAGGAACGGTATTCCTGAAATAGGAGGTACCAATACTGGTGGGTTCATCAGATATTGTTTTATGTTATCAAATGCTTTCTGACATTCGTCAGTCCAGACGAAAGAAACACCTTTTTTAAAAGTTTATTGAATGGTCTGCAACGTCCTGAAAGATTAGAGATGAATCTCCTGATATAAGCGATCCTTCCTTGAAATCCTCGTAGCTCTTTTAAGGTGCGTGGAGGACGCATCTCTTAGATGGCTTTGATCTTCTCGAGATCTATGTGTATACCTTTCGAGGTAATGACGAAGCCGAGAAATTTGCCACTAGAGACGCCTAAGAAGGACTTAGTAGGGTTCATCCTTAATTGATGCCGACGTATTAGATCAAATATAGTTTTCAAATCTTGGATGTGATCCTCTTTTTGTCGACTTTTGACTGCAATATCATCAACGTAGCATTCGACTATTTTTCGTAAATGTTCACGGAATATAGTTCTCATGGCACGTTGATAGGTTGCTCCTGCATTCTTGAGACCGAATGGCATCACTGTATAACAGTATGTACCGATCGGCGTTCTGAAGGAAGTGTGTTTCTCGTCATCTAGAAACATTTTAATTTGATTGTATCCAGAATACCCATCCATGAATGACATCCGTTCAAAACCACAGGTATTATCGATCATAACATCAGTAATTGGTAGAGGGAACTCGTCTTTAGGACATGCCGTATTGAGATCACGATAGTCTATGCATACTCTGATCTTGCCAGTCTTTTTAAGGATAGGAACTATATTAGCCACCCAATCAGGGTGTTGTTCCTCTCTGATAAACCCAGAAGCCATGAGTTTATTAACTTCGGCTTCAATTGCATCCATAATGTCTGGACGGAATCGTTGCTGTTGTTGCTTGACCGGTTTAGCATTTGGCATGATATTGAGTTTGTGAGTTGCGATCTGTGGATCAAGTCCTGGCATATCTTCATAGCTCCAAGCGAAGACGTCGATGTATTCGCGAATAAGTTTGATCATGTCTTGTTTATCAGTTTCTGAAAGACTTTCACTAATGAATATTGGTTTGGGGGATCCCTCTTCACCAACATCTATTTGAACGAGTTTATCTTCAGTTGGAGGTTCTCTTTGCTCGAATCTAAACTCCCATTGATTATCTAACCTTTGGGCCTATTGTTCTGACTCGGATGAGATTTCAAATTCGTCTTCGTCATTTTCTTCAGGACCGTCAACGGAAACCATGTTGGAAGACAGAATGTTACGGTGGAGGTCACCGATACTTGTATCAGAATCCCAAGAGGAGGAACTAGAAGAATCAGATCTTTTATCTTCATCAGATTCGGGATCTTCATGGATGATATTGATGAAGGAAGTAGGAGCAATATAACCTAATCCGCATTTTGTCCTTCCATATTTTAGAGAAGGAATCCGAACAGGCATTCTTCTTCCTTTCCCATTACTGAGACCAGTTCTGAAGTCATAGCCCATATTTTTGATAATATCTTTAGATTGCTGGCTGTAACGACGCAACTGTAATCTTCCAGAATCATCATTTCTATCATCATCTTCAAGGTTGATAGGGTTTTTTGGTCCTTTGTAGAAGAATATTGGAATATCTCCTGGTTTTCTGCTAGGTACTAGAAAGCATGAATCTTGTACTGATTCTAAGGATACTTCTGTATGAAAAGTTTGTACAACTCCTATGGTTATTGTTCTCAAGTCATCTAACAAATGCAAATAACTATGAACATGATTACAAACATCGATATACTGCAAAGACGGAGATATTTCATTAAATTCAAAAGTAGTAGTATTTACATTAGAAGGAGGTTGAACCTTAGAAATCTTAGCCAAATCAATGACTAAAGGGGGGGAATAAGAACGAGAAGGAGTTTTGTTTCGATTAAGATCGATCACAAATGGCTCAGAAGAGGTGAGCTCCCTTGAAGCTTGGGGTGGAAAAGTAGTTCGCCCACCAACAGGGATTACCAGAGTGTCCTGTTTTATAGGTGAAGATGCAGGAAATATAGTACGCCCACTGACAGGAATGATCAGTGTATCTTTGGTAGATGATTGAGGTAATGGAGAGATACATCTGCTCACTGGAATAATGAAGGGGCCTTCTCCAGAGGGTTTAGGAGACTGTTGCTGAGTAGTTCGACCTTTAACAGAAATTATCAAGGTCTCACTTTACGGATCTTCTTTTTCTATAGCTTGTACTATTTTTGTATACTCCTCTTTGTACATCCGGGAATCATTGAAATAAGCTTCAACCCCACGGAAAGGATTTATATCAGCAACTTCCTTTTGTACCTTTCCATCGCTGTCAATGTATTTGAAGCACTGATGAAGAGTAGAAGGCACCACATTATTTTCATGAAGGAAGGGTCTTACCAGGAGAAGATTATAAGATCCCACAATCTCGATCATATAGAAAGTGACTTTGGATCTGAAATCGCCTATTTGAAGTTTCAGATGAATCTTTCCCAACGGCTCACTTCGGCTTTGATTGAATCCCAATATGGTAGTAACCGTCTTGGAAAGTTTGTGAAGAGGGATTTTTAATTCATCCAACAGACTCTTTGGCATTATGCTTAAAGCAGACCCTGGATCAATAAGAATATGATCTATCTTTATCGTATCGATATAACCGGTGTAGTAGAGAGGCTGATCATATCAATTATCCTCCAATAACATGTCATCTTGTGTAAAGGTGATATTCGGGATGATCTCCAATACACTATTGCAATGCAAGCAAGTAACAGGTTCTTCATCTGGCTTCTTTAATTGTGCGAGACAAGAGTCAGCCTGAAGAAGTGCCTCACTTAATGTCTTCCGAGTCTCTTTAGAAAGACGTAGAAGTTCAAAGAGGGACATTCTAGCTGGAGTATTAGCGAGTTGAGCTAAAATGTCAAAGTTATAAGGCTTCTGAAGTCCAAGGGGAGGGGACTTCCTGATTGGTTTATCGAAGCGAACTTGTTGTTTGCCTTTCTCAAGTGCTGTGGACTCGGAAGGAATAGGTACAACCGGTGTAGTTGAAGGAACAGGTGCAGTGGATGATTCTTCCTCATGAGGAACATCAGGAGTATCTTTGTCAGCTGGAGAGATATCAGGAGTATCTTCAGGACTCTTGGAATAATCCTTTAGATAATGTTTCCCTGTTCTAGTACCACCAGCAAGTGCTTCTACTTTATCTTTTGGTTCTGTGTCGGAAGTAGATCCGAAAGAAGTCATATGACATGACTTAGTTTTTTCGGCCTTCTTAGATTTTAGAGAAGTAGTCTTTTGAAGGGGAGGAGATTCAAAATCTGCCACTAGATCGGGATGAATCCATATGATTTCTCCTGTTTCAATAGTGATCGGTACTAATCCTTCAGACTGTGGAGGGGGAATATTCACGATTTCAAGAGTTGCCTTGGGAATAGGAACGATCCCGCTTTCAAGGAGTTGAGGAGGAAAATCTCCGAATTGTATAGAGACAACGTTGGAGGTGACGGTCTTTTCTTTCGGAGTGAGAGTGACAGCTCCAGATTTGATCATTTTCTGGATTTTTCCTTTCAGTACAAAACATGTACGAGCTGTGTGACCCAACATTCTATGGTACGAACAGTATTTAGGATGATCTGTCTTACCAGCTTCATCGGGTTTCTTGATGTCAGGTAATTGTATTTTATTACCTTTAAGTAGACATTCAAAGATACCAAGGACGTCATCGTCGTCAAAAGAGTATTCTTCTTTGGGGCGAGGTGCTCTTGGTTGTTGATTTGTTGGAGCTGGGGTAGCTTGGGCAGATATTACTTCTTGATTTTTGCTCTGGAGATTGACTTCGAGAGTCTCTTTTCCTTTACGATTGTTAGGTCGCGTACTATTGCTAGTATTTTGACCTGATTCATTGGGAGTCATGTGTACCCCCAAACCTTTGAAAGTTTCAGCACTAATTTCTGCAGCTTTGGCACTGACGATGAAGGAAGGCCAATCTTGGAATTGAGTGGATCATGTCCACATGCTGATGATTGGTAAGAGATTCGACTTGCAAGTGTCGATAGTGACGACATCGGGAGTTCCAAGAGGCATTTTTAAAGCTTCTCTTCTAAATCTTTCAATGAAGCTTTCAGTGCTTTCATTATTTTTTTGTTTAATTCTTATAAGAGCAGACATAGTCATGTCATTGAGCCCTTCATAGAACCATTCAAGAAACATTTGTTTGAAGCCGACAAATGAGGTAATACATCCATCAGGGAGACTTCTATACCATTTATAAGCCGTTCCCTTGAGACATCCGACAAACACCCGAGTAAGGAGGGCGTCGTTCGGTTGCAACTGATCAGTCATTACTTCAAAGTGATTGATGAACTGACTTGGGGAGGTGGTCCCATCAAAGAATGAGATAGTAGGAGGCTTGTATTTAGGAGGATATGATACTTGCTTCCATTCTATTGGATAAGGTTGCTTGATACCTAACCTTTGTAAACCGTCTTTCTGTTTGAATGCCTCAAATTGGGTTCGAAGATTCCTCAATTCTTCAGTAACGACTCCGAAAGATTGTGGAGTTGTAGCTTGTAGAGAATAGTTAGGAGGAGGGACAGCATTATAAGCGCTACTCCCAGCTCCCGAATGGCTAGGAATTGGTTGAGCTTGCCCAGGGATATGGGATTGTACTGGAGGAACATGCACTGGATCTATACCAGTGTCAATTGGTATGGCGTCAGGTACAGTCCGTTGATTTTGCAGCTGGGTTGCCATAAGTTCATACATTAACTTCATAGTATCAGCCATAGATTTCATTTGTTGTTCCAAAGAAGCAATTCTTTGGTCTTGGGGAGTCATCGAAGAAGAAGGTTCATTGTTTAATTTAGTATTCCCATCCACCATATAAGTTGTGACTATATGAAGGATTATTGATGATATTGTTTGTTCTGAATCATTGCTTTGTGTATCAAAATCAGTTGTAGGAGAACTACCCCCAGTAGAAAGAGGTGGGAAGTTGGATTCTCCAAGGAATTCAGAATAGTCTTCAGAAACCGAAGTTCTTTGATTAGAAGCCAGGACTCTTGATCTGGTGCCTCTATATACCCCATCTTGACTATCAGTTCTACCCGCAGTATCCCGAGAGGTCATGTTGATAGAAGCGAAAAGAGGTTCATCTTCATCAGACATAGGTTCACACTGGATCCGATTAAAGACAAACTGTCGTTTAGTTTGACATCTGCTTTGAATTATGACCCTAGGTTGGAAGTCACATTCATGATCAGTATGGTCATGATCCATTGACAAAGAATTATTCCTCCTCTTTTGTTGAAGATGTTCTCGTAAATCCGTATGTGAAGATTGAGGTATATTTGAGAACAATCTTTGTTTATTAGGAATGTATTTCTTATCCTTGGATTTTGCCGGCTCTTGATTATACAAAGAATGATTAATCTGAGCAACATAATTTTTGGCATATTCTGCATCCGGATCTCTTACTTTCATTCCCGATTGGTATGATTTCTTAACACCAGAAGTCCTTCCCAGACGGGATTGATTAAGTTTCGTTCTTAGATCTGTTGGAGGTAAAACATTGGTCTTTGATACTTGAAGTTTTTCTTCCATTGATCTGGATATTTGCAGAGAAGAAAGAGTTGAACCATCCCCTTGATTAGGAGTTGGTAACAAACCATTTTGTAGAGACAAATTCTGTACCCAATTTGAAGAAGTCGTAGAAGAAGACATTAAGAAATGTTTCTTTTTAGACTTGTTAAAGTTTTGAGACATAGAATGTCCAGAAGGAAGAGTAGTCAAAAGACTATTTCCTTTTCTTTGACTAACAAAATTGTCAGCCAAAGCTGTTCCTGAAGTAAACACTACAGGAGGAGAAGAAACAACTAAAGAGTTGTTCCTATTCGAAGGGACTTTGTGAGCCATTTGTGGAGGAGCCATAGCAAGACTACCCCCCAGTTCTAGCAGAACTTGGCAAGGAGGAAGAAATAGCTAAAGAGCTATTCTTCTTAGAATATGCTGGTGACAATCTGGCTAAGGAGCCATTACTGTTAGCATATGAAGTCTTGGCTAAAAAGCCAGGTTTCGGTACGCGTGCTGAGTCAGGGAGAGCTGACTTGGTGGATGATGCGTGCGGAATACACGCTGAGACAGGCTTGGTTAAAGAACCAGTGCTGTTAGCGTGATTTTTAGGTTTGGAAATGCACGCTAGAACAGGTTTGGCTAAAGAGCCAGTGCTGTCAGCGTGACTTTTGGACTGTGTGACTACGGAAACAGATTTGGCTAAAGAGCCATCACTGTTAGCGTATCTTTTGGATGCTGTCGTCTTCGAGCACACAGGAGTATGCGTGCCTGCAGTGGAGTTCTTGCCAGTGTTAGTAATGGACACTGTGGCAGAAATTTCACCATCTTTGGTTGCCAACAGATTCTTAGGAACGTAGACAGATCGTCCCTTTGATTTGGCGGTGGTGATAGAGGCTGAAGTGTGCTTGCCACCCTTAGCCAGCTGTATTTCTTCATAGGCGAGTTGATTGAACTGAATCGATATCACCTTCTTCGTCGATCCGACCGACGAAGCGTCGCATTGAGTTGTGGCCATCTCAGAAGAGGAGATGGGTTTCCCCAGCAGAGTCGCCAATTTATTTTCCATAAATAAATTCACTTTATTTATTTTGATTCTGAAAAAATACAACTGTAGGAATCCGATCTAGAAGACGATCGCTTTATCCCTTGGACGATGCGAAAAAGAAAAGCTCTCAAGAATTCGACAGCAATTTAGATATTCTGTATATCTGTACAATGAATGAGAAAAGAATTCTATTTATAGAGTCAAAAATAACTAAAAAGATAACTGTCTTCATAACCTATGTATAGTTGATAATCATGCAGGACTCAATCGTACGCAAGGTTGATGGGCAGTTACTGGACGTGGCCCATAACTGTTGGATACATGGCAATCATGCATGAGTCGTGTGCAAGTTACTGGGGCACGCATACGAGAGATCCGTGGCATGTCTGCCACATACTCCAATTTGATAATTTGAGATGATAATCTGCTAACTGGTTGAGGATGAAATCCCTGTTGAGATAAAAATCCACGCTGACTTACAGCAGAAATACTTAGGCTCAGAATACACGCAAACTTAAGGCAGAAGGCTCAGAATACACGCAAACTTGAGGCAGAAGGCTCAGAATACACGCAAACTTGAGACAGAAGGCTCAGAATACACGCAAACTTGAGGCAGGAATACTGAAGTTCAAAATGTACGCAGACTTGAGGCAGAACGGCCAGCTGTCTTGATTTGACGTGACTCGACTGACATAAAATCTCTGATATTGATTGCTTTATCAGTCACATTAAATGATGGTAAGCTCTTTTTGGTACGCCAACTTGATGAAGACCGAATGTTGTTGAAGAAGATTTCAAAAATCACGCAATAGTCGGCTGAGATCTCTTGAATCCCGTGCATACGTGGCATACGAGGAGACGTTTATTGACTGTCGTGCTGTCAGTCATAATTACAATCTGACAAATGGTGAGCTGTCATTGAGTACTATTTTGAACTTTGCGTACTTTTGAGGAAATGATTTGATAGAACTCAGCGTGTCTTTTAGATATTTTCTTGATAGGCTGTATTAACTCAGCGTGACTATATTTTTGAGGCCTACAAAGCCGTACAAAATCTTAACTTGGTACCCAGGCTATGATGTAGACTCTTCCAAAAATGTGATATAAAATGGGTATCTCTATCTGACACAATACTGACAGGGACCCCATGCTGCCTGACTATCTGCTGCATATACAACTTTGCTAACTTTTTTGTAGATTGCCCTACTCTAAAAGGAAGAAAATGTGCCACCTTTGTAAGCCGATCTACTATCACCCAAATAGCATCCTTACCACTAGGTGATCTCGGTAAACTGGTCACAAAGTCCATTGTGATATGCTCCCACTTCCATTCCGGGATAGGAAGCGGCTGTAATAATCCAGCTGGCCTCTGTTGTTCTGCCTTCACTTGCTGACATATCAAGTAACGTGAAACGAATCTAGCTATCTCCTTCTTCATTACATTCCACCAGAAGTGCTGCTTGATATCTTTGTACATTTTGTTCCCTCCGGGGTGTATAGAATACTGAGAACTGCGGGCTTCTGCCATAACCTCATGTCTGATATCCCCACTTGGCACACATAGACGTGATCCAAATTTAAGTATACCATCTTCATAAATTTTCATCTCCTTTCTGAGTCCTGACTCACATTCTGTCCTAAGCTTCTAAATCCTTGGGTCCCATGCCTGAGCTGCCTTGATCATGTCTACCAAGTCGGATTGAACTCGTAGACTTGCCAGAATTTCGATATCACTAGAAAGTATAACCTCGATGCCCATCTCTTGAAGATCTTCTAAAATGTATTTTTGTGATGTCAACATAAATGCGCTGCCTCTCCTGCTAAGAGCGTCTGCTACCACATTAGCCTTGCCTGGATGATACTGAAGCTCCACGTCGTAATCCTTGATCAACTCCAACCATCTTCTCTGTCTCATGTTCAGTTCCTTCTGAGTAAAGATGTACTTCAGACTCTTGTGGTCTGTGTACATGTCCATTCGATCACTGTACAAGTATTGCCTCCATAGCTTCAAAGCAAATACTACTGCTGCCAACTCCAAGTCATGAGTCGGATAATTCTTCTCGTGGTCTCGAAGTTGCCTAGATGCATACTCTATCACCTTTCCATGTTGTATTAGGACACACCCAAGGCCCTTTCCTGACGCATCATAATATACAGTAAAACCTCCGGGGCCAACCGACAATGTAAGAATAGGTGCCGTGATCAACTTCTGCTTCAAATTCTCAAATGATGCCTGGCACTCTGCCGACCAAATGAATGGCACATCCTTCCGTGTCAAGCGGGTCATGGGTGCTGAGAGTCTTGTAAAGTCTGATACAAACCTTCTGTAATATCCTGCCAATCCCAAGAAACTTTGCACATCTGATACGGTCTTAGGTACTGGCCAACTTTCTACTGCTTCTACCTTCTTGGGATCTACTGCTACTCCAGCCCCTGATATGATGTGCCCCAAGAATGAAATATGATCCGTCCAAAACTCACAATTGCTGAGCTTAGCGTACAACTGGTTCTCTCTTAGAACCTGTAATACTTTTCTGAGGTGATCTTCATGCTCTTCTTTACTAGCTGAGTATACGAGAATGTCGTCGAGAAACACAACGACAAATTGATCTAAGTACGGCATAAAGATGTGGTTCATCAAATCCATAAATATTGCTGGAGCATTGGTCAAGCCAAACGACATAACTAAGAATTCGTAATGCCCATACTTCGACATGAATGTTGTCTTGGGGATATCCTCTTTCCGAACTCTCACTTGATGATACCCGGATCGAAGATCTATCTTAGAGAAAACTCTTACTCTGCTCAATTGATCGAACAAGTCATCGATCCTTGGTAGTGGAAACTTGTTCTTTACTGTTGCCATATTGAGCTTTCTGTAGTCAATGCACAATCTTGATGACCCATCCTTCTTCCCTACAAGTACCACTGGTGTTGCCCATGGTGATTCGCTAACTCGAATGAACTTATTCTCCTTCAGTTCCTATATGTGCTGATACACCTTGGCCTGCCTTGAATCTGCCATTCTGTAAACTCGATCTGATATCGGTTTAGTTTCAGGTGCCAATTCTATACTGAACTCAATATCTCTAATGGGTAGTAGACCTAGAAGTTCTTCGGAAAAATACATCTAGAAACTCTTTAACTATCTTTGGAACTTGAACTTCTTCCATTGCCGCTACTATTCCTTCTTCTTGTTGAGTTGCCACTTATCTGACTAAGGTAAATTGCTCCATGCCTGGAATATTAAAAGATACACTCTCTCTACGAAAATCTATTATTGTATGACTGTCTTTCAGCCAGTCCATGCCTAAGATAACGTCGAAATTTCCAACAGGAAATTCTATCAACCTGGCGGGTAAGGAATGCCCGCAAACTACAACTCTACATGCTAGAATAACTCTACTAATTCCTACGAGCCTATTACCAGTGAGTATATTCAACCTCCCTGGCAATGCCTCGAATTCCATTCCTAGTCGCCTCACAAATTATGCAGATATAAATGAGTGGGATGCTCCCGAATCAAACAATGCTACTGCGGGATATGAGGCGACGAGAATATTACCTGCTACAACATCTTCCGATGCCAATACCTCTTCCAAGGACAGATTGAACGCCTGTCCTCTGCCTCCTTGTTGGTTCCCATGCTACGGCCTAGCCTGGTGCTGCTGCTGGCCCCTGCCTTGGTGATGCTAGGGTGGTCTATGTTGCTGCTGCTGCATCGACGGTCCCTGCTGTCGAAACATCTGAGCCTGTGACATCAACGGACGTTGTGCCAATGGTCTCACTGCTAGCGCTGGTCCTCCCGACCTCGAACTCATAGGACAGGTGGAAACCCGATGATCTGGACTTCCACGTATCAAACACTATCCGTTCAATGCCCGACACACATCTCTAGTATGTCCTGTCTAACCACAATAAGTGCAGCCCGTTGGGGGTTGCTAGTTCTTCCCCTATTGCTATTGTTGCCTTGCTGGTGGTGCTGGCCCTCGCATTGCCACATCGTAAATGCGAATGCCAGGGGTTGCTGTAACTCGGGGCGCTGCTCCCCCTCCTCCTTCAATCTGATTGTGAGATCTCTTCTGACCTCCAGTCCTAGATGTGATCCTCTGGATGGTGATCTCATGCCTCCTGGTTGCCGTTAATACCTCATTGAAAGTCTGGTAGTTGTGCCTTCTATCAATTGCAAGAGTTCAAGATGGAATCCTTGCTGAAATCTTATAGCCCTCTGGCTCTCCGTTGCTACCATCTCCGGGGCGAACCTACTCAGTCTGCAGAACTCTGCTGCATAAGCATCCACTGTCTTGCCAGCCTGCTTGAGGTTGATAAACTTCTGTTGTAGCTCGAACTGTGCCACAACTCTATAGTACTTTGTCTTGAACCTTGCAGAAAAATCATCCTAAGCAACAGGACGTCTGATGCCCACTTCTTCTGATTCCCACCAATCATGCACGAGGTCCTGAAGTAACAGCTTCACTTGATCCACACGTTCTTCCGTCGGTACCTTAGCTGCTGTTAGAATAGCCTCGATGTCCTTAAGCATGCATCTGCTAAAATAGTATCTTTCGTGCCCTCAAAACGACGGGGGTTGTACTTGCAAAATCTGGTTGATGCCCCTGAATCAGTCCTCACTCCCCTTTCCAAAGCCGTTTGTAATCTTTGGTTAAGCAATACATTCTGCTCTTGCAGCTGAGTGTACATGTGTTGCTGGATCAACATCTGATGTTGCTGAGTAGCCATCATCAATCTTATGATTTCCAGAAGGGCTGGTGTGTCTACTGCCATAGGGGTAGACGGAACTGTTGGTGGTGTTGGAACCTCTGGATACTGCGGTCTAGCTGCTGGTTCCACTATCACCTTTTCTTGGATGTTCTCTTGAGGTAGTACTGGCCTTTGTTGCTGACCAACATGGTCATGTTGTTCGTGTTGCCCTTGTTGTCCTTGTTGTTGCTGTCCAGCTCTGACAGATGCGGACGAGGTGCCCCTAAGAAAAGGGACAAAAGAGCAATCAAACGATCGGACTGGAAAGATCAATGAAGCCAAAGGATACCGGAATGTCAAGTTAGGGTCGAGAGTAACGAATCATGAGATCAAGGGGAAACATGTGTGATTGAGACATCCTATAAATTAAAACACCCCACAAGTCTAAAATCAGACCTGCATGGGCCACCACTCAAACCTTGTCACGCCCCAGAACCAGAATACCGGAGAGCGGGGGAGTGACTCAGCCAGCTACGTATTACAGGTAGATGAATACCATATAATACGATCAATGCGGTCTAAAAGACGAGGGGGTGCATACTACATGAAAGTCTTACTAGGGTTACTCAACATCTATTGTCTCAATCATTCAATCAAGAAGCAGTAATAGAGAACATGTAAGATAAAGCAGCAAGGCGTCCCAAACGCTCAGTCAAAATATTCCTGAGATCTGGCTTTACAAAACATAGCCAGATGATATAACAAGGTATACACAATCGTTATCAGCTGCAGTCTGACTTAGTTACAATTATGTAAAAGTAAATGCAAGACTATCCGACTAACATGTCGGTGCCAAGCGGCAAAATGTAAAGTAAGTAACAAAACGAACGGGGAAGCAAGGAACCCACTCGTGTCCTCCTGCGATCATCCTTATAGTATTGACCATCTTGGAGGTAGAAGTAAGCTGAGTCTCGGGAACTGGCTTTAAATCTGGCCATGCAAAACCAGAGAGGTTAGACCTCTAATAGCAAGTACCACAAGGAACCACGACATGAGAATTAAAACTAGTAATAAGAGTTAAGAATATGATAAATAAGTCTCCATTTGCTACTGGAATTCACACAGCATCACGACACTTCGAACAAACTTCCCAACCAAACAAGGACAGAAGTTGACCCGTCATGTCCTGACATTCTGATCATCTCAGTAGTTAACAGAATAGGTACAGTACACAAACAAATCAATTAAAACGGCAATACAACTACTACGGCTTGCTAACTGTAAGTTCCAAGTTGCCCTGGAAATATGCAATAAGGGATTCCTCAGTTCTTACTATGTACAAGCAAGGCTAGTTTATCCAATAATCAATTGCGCCAATCATGAATTAGACGAGTCCCAGCGGGACGTCCGTCATCAGTATATATAACAGTATAAGCAGATACCACTCCCTGCCCATGTGGCAGATTTGTAGTATCTGCGGGAACCAGCCGGCATGTCGGGGCACTAATTGTCCCAAAGATGGCTGCCATGTAAGAACTCGGGAATCCATTCTCTCCATGCAATCGTTATTTTATTTAGCTTAATAGTCCCTATATTGATTGAAATCTCATGCCGTGGATCATGGTCATTCATAATGAGTACTTCCGTACAGAGTACGATATGCACAACTCTACAACGATGTCCGTGCGGTTAGGTTGTAGGTCGTACATAGCGTAATGCAACAATCAAACCTAGCCACGGAATAATTATTCCTTGACTGTAAGATACACATGCTGCTTTTACAGAAAAATAGAAGTCAACATGTGTCCATATGCCAATGTTCAGATCGGCTAGTCGATTGCAATGGTTCATGGTTCATACATGAACGTGTCTCATTCAATTCAATAAGACGACTAGTCAGTCTCTTAGTTTCAACTAGGAACGCATGATCAATCATTAGTCAAGGTAACAATTAATGTCAATTCGTGATAAGGCATGAAAGTCAACTAGCATTTAGTATGGTCGGGTCTGTAACTCTCAGGGTTAAGTTCCAGTCATTCTGGGTATCCGTAGACCAATCGAGACATAGGGCACATTCCACACAACAATATGTATTAAAAATATTAACATATCATGATTATATCGAGTTCATGTCAAAAGGCATAAAGATATTATAAGGGGTGCCATGCGCCTAAGGAGTACGCTCAATGAAATAATCCAAGCCAGAGGAGTATGCCCAATGAAATACGCGTAAAAGAACTTTACGCGTGAGGGAAGTTTACGCATGAAGGAATAAAGCTTACGCATAAAGGAGTACGCTTAATGAAATACGTGTAAAACGCGTCTTACGCCAATCCAGAGGAGTACGCCCAATGAAATACGCATAAAGAAATAGAGTTACGCATGAAACTTGCATGCATAAAGGGTCGAGTTATGCGTAAAGCCTGTACGCGTAAAGAGTTAAAGTTTTACGCATGAATGAATACGCGTAAAGAATAGTATTGCGCACGTAAAGGAAGTACGCATAAAAATAATATTACACGTGAGCTATTGTACGCGTAAAGAATAACGTTACGCGTGAAACATTGTACGCGTAAAGAATAACATTGCGCGTAAACTTGTACGCGTAAAGGAAAATGTTACGCGTAAATGAATATGCGTAAAGAAAAATATTACGCGTAAAACATTGTACGCATAAAGGAAATACGCCAAGCCAGAGTATACTTGCGTATTCCAGATTCACGCTGACACGAATGATCGTGGGCGTAGAGCTTGATATTACGCGAGCACGTATAAACGTGGGCGTAGAGAACATTCCGAACTCCAAATTTCTGTGAAACCTCAATCGAAACCAAAAATGGGACTTCCATGGATCAAAATGGGGTATAACACAAATCTCAACGACCTGGAATGATCTAAACTCGAATTTAAGGAAATTTGGTAGATCAAACCACCAAAATCCGGAAATAGCAAATTTCTATATCTACAAAAATAAAACTTTCAAAATGGAAAATGTCAAGTTCTAAACTATCTTAGGATCATGAGAGGAAGATAAATGAACCATAAAAATGGGTTCTCATGTAGAAGCAAGATGTACTTGCCTAAGCTCTTGGTAGGTGGAGAGAGTTATGAGGAAGAAGAAGAGTAAATAAAAAACAGAAGTAATGAAGAGAGAGAAAGGGTTGGACTTTAAATGGAGATGTTGGCAGGTAGGGGGTTGGTTGGGTTCATGATGAACCATCCTAAACCAAAACAAACCAACACAAGCCGAACCCACGAGCAAAACAAAATCAGAAACTAAAATACAGAAAAATAATTAGCATAAAATTAAAAGAATTAAATACAGAACAATTGCATGATAAATATTAAATAAATACATTCAAGTAGTACACGTATTAAAATACGCATTCTAGGAACGGGGAGTGACATTATCTCATTCAGATGACCCATCATCTTGAGAACATGGTCCCTTACTGGCGTACCTTCAGCCATTTTTGTATTCATCAAACACTTCATAGCAAACTGCCTAGCTGCTCTACTCTGATGTCCAAAGAGTTCCTTGAGGTTATACATCATGTCATAAGCTGTGGCCATGGCCTGATGCTGATGTTACAGTACATTTGACATAGATGCCAGAATGTAACACCGTGCCACCTCATCTGCCTTTTTCCACTTCTTATAAGCCTCTTTGACCTCTTCATCAGAGTTAGCATCGGGCTTAGGTGGGCATTCCTCAACAAGTACATATTTGCACTCCTCAGCAGTCAAAACAATATCCAAATTACGTTTCCAGTCAATATAATTAGGTCCAGTAAGTTTGTTTTCTTTAAGAATCACCATAAGTGAACTGAAAGAACCCATTTTTTGAAATTCTAAGAATCACATAAATAAAAATTATACAGGACAAAAAAACTTTTTGAATTAATTAAATATTGATTCCCTCAAAACAATAATAAGAAATTCACCAATACCATGAATCTAGCATGCGACGATAGTGTGGACGTATACAAATTCAACTTTGTTCAAGTAGGTTTTTCTTATTAATCTTACTATTATGTCAACATAAATTTATGACAAATAAAATTAATATGTTGGTCTTGCTCTGGTCATAAATAGTAGTGACTCCTATGGGGAGGATACAATTATTTGTATCTAAGTGTATATCATTACTTAATACTAAGTTCATTACCTTGTAATGAGTTCCTTCAGATGGAGAAGTGAACACATACTAGATAACTTTCTATAATTATCCCTAAGAAAATTTGTACTGGTGATCCATAATTATACTCATCCGATATGGAGGAGGGCACTTAAGCCAACACGCAAGTATAATTACATCACCTACAAACCAGTAACGAAGACCATAGGATTTATACTAAATAAATTTCCTCTCCCACTTAGTTATTTAACAATGAGGGTTTTTCCACTAGTTGATATTTAGTTTTTCATTAAAAAAACATCCACAGAATAATAAACATGCATAATCAAAAAAAACAAAATGATAACAAACAGAAGAAAAATATCCAACTATTATGGTCATCTTTCCTGCTCCGTCCTCAACTATCCGAATCCAAAATCTAGTGCTACGCAGATCTATCCACAATCTCGTCCAACGTCAGAAACATCCACCACCGCCATCATGATTGATCAAAAAATAATTAGAATTACATCAATCGTATGCCTCCGAAGGAGTTCACACATAATCTAGATTGAAATATTAAAATTATAAGCACGATCAACCCTCATAATTTTAATTACATCCAGAACAACAACAACATCCACAACATGTCCGTGGTTTAAAACAACATAAACAAAAATATGCATTGGACCATAATAGTTGGATCTAAGATGCCTGCAAAATCGAGTTAGAACAGATCTACATCTACAGACTATTACACAACGCAAGTTTTATTGGACAACATGGACGTATCAATCAATACGCAAATCCCAAGTGGCTATGATACCAATTGATGGAACTGGGAATTCTCAGGACCCTTAGTTTGGTGTGCGTGTTGATCGATGGAAGTTTAGAAGATCTAAGACGTTTTCTAACCCCTCATAGCGGAACTAGGGTTCACGAATTATACATGCGACGGGAAGAAGAAGACTGTTTACAGCAACGTCAAGCAGTCATGACCCCAAGATCTTCTGCACGTATTCCTTCCTCGCATTGGACGTCATGTGGGCGACGATCTTCCAACCTTTTTTTCTTCTTGGCAGCCCTCCCTTTCTCTCCTTACGTGAATCACGAATTTTGAAATAGGTTTTTATTTCTGATTAGATTATGACGGCCAGAGAATAGAGGATATATATAAGGCTATAATAAAGACCATGAGAAAAAATTAGGGTTAGGTCTCCTAACAGATCTGTGTATCCCGTGTTCAGTCCGAACACACAACCCAAGGCCCATTAACAATAGCTCGGTCCACTAGAAAGCTATTGTTGCACTACCTTCCTAATATCAAATTATGATTATGGGCTCCTTTTATTATATGCTCGTTTGGCTCCCAATGTTAAGATATCGAATGTCCGTCCATCAAATTAAGTTACTGACAACTATATTGATCGACATCTTTTATCCTTAAGTAGTACCACTCAACTTTATTTGTCATGTAGGATATAATCCACCTACAGGGTTTACATGACAATCCTTATGAGCTCCTTAAGGATGCTAGCCCAATGATTATATCATGTTTTTTGAATATGGCTAATCTATTAAGTTTAACATAATGACGTCACTAATATTCATGTAATCACTATCATATTTCTACTTAAACTTAGTTTTGTCCTATTATATTCAATATTGCTATGCTAGTATGATATTATTTTATTTGTCTAACATGTACTTATAGACATGCAGTAAGCATGATCAAGCTTTGTCAAACCAGGACATATGCAATGGAGAATCATTAATGATCGGCCAGAGTTCGGTTAGTGGACGTTGGATTTTGACCTTGGTCCTCCTGCAGTTACGAATCTTGCCGAGATTTTCTGTCCGAATTCTGCCCAAATTCTGCCCGAAGTCTGCCAAAATTCTACCTTTGGAAAAACTATAAATAGAGAAGGATTTTGATCATTTCAACTCACCAATTCACTTTTATATCTCTTCTCTATAAGCCTACTATTTCTTTCAAAGTATTCTGAGCTATTCATTTTCAAATCCCAAGCCAGTTACAATCCTCTAGTCGATTTGCCAGTGCGGTACGATCTAGAAGTTTCAGAGTGATTGTAATCAGAGGCTTGATTGAAGATAGATACTTTATAATTGAAGCTGGTCGAGTACTTCGGATCAAAGCTCGTGTTGTAGAAGTTACAAGAACTTCGGATGAAAACTTGTGGTATTTTTCCATAGTGGATTCAACTAGAAGCTAGAGTTCTTCCGACTGGACTAGACCTCACAAGAGAAAAACCAGTATACATCGTCATATTTGTATTTGCTCTCTGCTCTCTATTTTTCATTGACATATCTATGATATATATTATGTGATCTTATTACTAACGATTTTTTAAATAGCTAATTTTTGCTGCCTACTCTATTCACCCCCTCTAGAGTGTAGCATTTTACATCTCGTTCCTACAGTTGGTATATACAATTGGTATCAGAGCGAGCTCTCTTTATATAGATCTTGCTTGATCATACCAATTGATCATACAATTGGTATCAGAGCAGGTGCTCCTTATAGAGATATTTTGGCTTAACATCCTTGGAGCAGATCCTCTTTACCAGAACGGGTTATAGAAGTAAAGTGAGGTAATTTTGTTATTATATAACTGTTGTTACATAGATCACTATATCACATATGACAAGTATGTACTTCACAACTGAAGAGCAATCCACAAATAGACTCCTACTATTTGATGGAACAAACTATAGTTATTGGAAGACACGGATGTGCTTCCATCTGAAGTCTGTAGATTTTGACTTATGGTCAATTGTTATCAATGGCTACAAAAAGCCTACTATCACTTCTATTCTCATATCCTCTATAATCAACAAACTTTATTATAGTTACACGGAGGAAGAGAAGAAGTTATCTAGCCTTGATGCAAAAGGCATGCATATATTTTATTGTGCTGTAGACATAAATGTATTCAATCTAATTACTACTTGCACAACATCTCATAAAATTTGGAAAGTTCTTGAAGCTACTTATGAGTGCAGGTATAAAAGCAAAGCTAGCAACTCCAGAGAGGAGGATAGTCTTCATAATGATGCAAATATATGCATGATGGAATTAGGATTTAAGGTACAACACAATCCCTTATATGAAGAAGAACTTATATGTGACAACTTCAAGAAGATAGGCCACATCCAAGAAGATTGTACGACTGCTAGAAAGGAAAGTCACTATGAACAATTAAATGAAGGAAGATCATCATCTCACAAGTACACTAGCATAAGTATATGGTATAAAAGTGAAGCAAGAGATTCTGAAAAAGAAGAGAGACCTCATCAAGCTGTAAATTTATGCTCAATGGCATTATCTAACGAGGTACAAAATAATTCTTTTTATGAAGAGAGTGAACTTTCTCATGATGAGTTATCTGATACTTTCAGTGATCTATTAGAAGAACACTAGAAAGTATTAGATAAGTATAAGCAAGCTAGAAAGGATATTCTATCCTATAAGCGTGAGAATGAAAAAGCTTACTTGCTTATTGAATGATGCTAGAAATACTTCTCATTCTGATAATTCTACTGAGATTTCCATACTTGAGTTTAGATTGCATGAGGCACTTTATTGCATTGAGAAAAGCAATCAAAAAATGCTAAACTTAAGGAGGAACTAGAATCTGAAAAGAAGAAGTATTCTATTGCTTCATGTAGAATTGATGCTCTTTCTGCTAAATATGATGAGATATGTGCTCTCTAAAAAGTTAGAGATTGGACTGGGAAAGCAGGTAATACAACCTATGACTCAATCTAACAAAAAATGCATAGCACATCAAAAAGTCACACACGACAGATCATCTAGAAAGGAAGCAAGAAAAGCTAAAGCTTCACATAACCATGCTTTCTATTACAAGTATCCATGCATATCATATTACACCACTGCACGTCCTCATACTGCTGCACATAACACAAATATTAATACTTTCTGTCATTATTGCGGTATGAATGGACACGTTTCTAATCGTTGTCAGATTAGAAAACTAGTTGATATGAACTTGTGCAAATGGGTTCCCAAAGCTAATAAATGTGGATCCAAGTATTGGATTGTAGCCTCCCTTCCCGGAATTTTTGAAATATTTTTTATTATTTATTTGATTTAAATAGTGATTTTAGAATTTTTATAAATAATTATTTAGATAATTTTTACGATAGATGACTTTAGCCACAGATGAGTTTTGGAGTACAAGACAACTAGGAATCATGGCACGATAGTACAGTGGCGTATCTTGACTAGTATTTAACCATGGCAGGGGAAGGCCGAGCCATAGTGATGTCCTAACTAGGAAAACCAGGCGAAGTTGTGACATGACCATTATAAACAGTTTAATTATTTATTATTAATATTATTTGACGTTTAGGAGACCCGGTTGTACCAAACCAGTTCGGACTGGACCCGTAACAAGCCCAAGCCCATGTAGGCATCCAGTGTACACAAAGATTCCATGTAGACATATTTTTTAGTAGATGCAATACCGATTATGGGATATTAAAATTTGTTATTGTTATTATTATTATTATTGTTTTATTAACAATACTATTAAGATTATTATTATATAATATTATTTTATTATTATTGAATATATTTAAAATATTGTATTGCCTGTATAGAATTTGTGGAGTAGTTATATATATAAATATGTATAAATACTAGGATATATATACGTTGATTTGTAACTATGTTTTTAATTTATTAATACATATATATATGTATATGTGTAAATATATATATATTTTTTTATGTATATGTATATGTGTAAATATATATATATATGTATATACATAGATGTATATGAGTGTGTATGTATATATATTTATGTATATGTATATGTGTAAATATATATATATATATATATATATATATATATATATATATATATATGTGTGCGTGTGTATGTATATATATAAATATTGTATATGTGTATTTATATCTAAATATATATTATATCTAAATATATATTATATATATATGTATATGAGTGTATATATATTTATGTATATGTATATACATAGATATTGTATATGTGTGTATAAATATATAAATATTATATGTGCGTAAATATGTGTATATATGTATATATATATATATAAATAAGTGATTATATATATATGGATAAACATACGTACGGGTGTATATATGTATATGTGAATATACGTATACATATATGTGTATACATATATGAATATATATATAGAGTTATTAAAAGAAAATAAAAGAAAAGGAAGAAATAAAGAGAAGGAAAAGGAAATCCCAGCCAAGCCAACTCAGCGGCCCAGACCGAGCCCAGCCCACATGCAGGTTTAGAAACCAAACCTGTGAAGACTCGATTTCCCCTAACAGTGAGATATATAACCGAATATATATATAGAGAGCCGGAAGAGAGATCGAGAGATCAGAATACTCGAAACCCTAAACTCCCTACGCCGCCACCTGGGTGCACCCCCCCCCCCCCCCCCCCCCGCTTGTGCGCGCCTCCGAAGGTACGTCGCCGGCCGGCCGGAGACGCCAAACTGTGCACAGGAACAGGCCAGCAATAGCGGTAAAGACAGCAAACGCGCCAACTTCGCGACGCTCTCCCTTCCATCTCGTTCGATCTTTCGTCGAACCAGTTGTTCAGGTAAAACTACAACCTAACCCCCTTCGCTTCGAATCAACTAGTTCGATTTAATTTTCCCTACACGCTTCACAAATCGAACCCAAAAATCGACCAAACTCTGTTTAAAAAAGAGTAAAGAACAGTCTAGAATCCTCACTTGCAAGAGAGATTATGGACAAACCCTTAGGTGTGTTCAAAAACCGATTAAAGGCAGTTAAATACAACCTATAGGATATCACAACCCTCCTTGTATATTCTAATTTCATTAAACAGATAAGAAGTTATTCAATTCAGAAGTTGACCGAAAACCTGTTTTGAAAACTAGAAATTTGTCCGATACGACGTGCGTCCCGCCAATCCGGGTGACATGGTCACGAGCCGAAGGCATCGAAAGGTGCGTAACGGCTTCGTGGTCGTGTGGACTTTGGTGGAATTCAAATTGGTCGCGTGTGCGCGACGAATTTGATGCGTATCCGTCGAAATTTACCGTATCGGCCTCTGTGTAAATTCTCTAATTACTTTGTGCACGTTCGTCAGATCAAGATGAAACTTGTGCCAACAGGACCGTATCGTTTTTCTGGTCCTGTATGCCAAGTTTGGTCCGATTCTGAGACAGTTGATAAAATTGCCGTTTTGCGGGTCCCACGGTCCGACTCAACGGGCGATTTTGTGCACGGCCCGCCGAAATCCAACTTTGGACATACGGTTGTGTTCGTATCAGAAAATCAAACATGTTGACATATAGTTTGATGACTTTAGAGACTATTGACTCTGACACGCTTTTCGGTACAAAGCGGGTCCAACGGCGGACATCATTTTTGCCCAAAATTATCGTTTTGCCCCTGTGTCCAGAATTGGACTTAAGGACAGGCAATCCTAGCTAATTTGACTATTCTGAGAATGTTGGTAATGTTTGTTTCAGCTTTCAGAGACATTTGTGGATTTTGGACTTTATGGCGTACTAGTTGACGGTATTTTATTGGTTCTTCGCACTACCACCAGGCAAGTATACCTTGCCAACTTGTACAATATAATTTATATGCATGTTTATCATCTCGCTGTGGTTTCTTTTCTTACATTCGTGATTGCTTTATTCCATGTCTAGTACACTCGTCCTGTTATAGTTTTACTTTACATGTTTCTAGTTGCCTGCACATTCTCGTTCCTTTCTGTTATGATATTTCTACCTGTTACACTGTGTTAGTTTCATATGTATTCCTTGATAGAGTCGTCTAGTCCTACACCACGATTTCCTCGACTTGATTATAACTTGACTTGACTTGACATGACTTGAGTAGGACTTGACTTTGACATTCTATAGATTGGGAGTACTTACCTTGACTACGGTCTATAGGATTTTATACTAGGATTGGCTACTATCTTGGTTGTGAGTACTTGCCTTGACTGCGATCGAGACACTATAGATTGTGAGTACTTACCTTGACTGCAGTCTATAGCTTTGACCTATTAGCCATTTCTAGTATGGCATGCCAGTATCTTAGGATCCTTGTATTTAGATCTTGTGTCTTGGTTCACTTTGTCTCGTTGGATATCCTTGATTGTTCCTTACTTCTTTGTATATTTGTACTGTTACATGTTGGCTTGTATATTATGTATCTTGCTAGTCCTCTGAGGACCTGATGATCTCTTCAGGTTTAGCGATGGTATGGAGTTAGTTAGCAGAGCGGGATGGTAGAGGATTGCGATACATGATACAGGTATTGGCTTGTGATATTTCTTTATTATCATCTTGTGCTTTATATTCAGTACCATGATATATTCTGCTTATTTTATAGACTCATATCATTCTTAGAGTCTAATCGGACAATATGCTAATGGGCTGCAGACCATGACCCATACTTGTTCATTCTTGTTTTATTTGATTCTTGTGGATTGAGATATAGTTTTGATTAGACATGATACCCATGACCTTGACAGCTTATACGTTTTCGAGTCGGGCTGGAGTCCGCTCGATACGTAGCTGGCTTGCTCACGAGCTCGCGTCCGAAAAGCGGGTGCGGGTCGTGACAAGTTTTTGTGGTAGCCCATGCAGGTCAGAGCATATCGTATCGGTTACGTAACTGTACTGATACGAGCCTGTGACCATGACTAAACCTTAGAAATCTCAATCCACTCTGCTTTGAAAATTCTCCTAGAAATTATCTACGTCCTTGAAAACCCTATAGTTGCTCTCGATTATACTTCCTTGCTTTCCGTACCATTGATTCTCGTCCCTTCTATTCCGAAGTGACGACCGATCGTGCTGTCTAGTATTTATCAGAAATTCTTAAATTATAGTATAATATTGCTTGACAATTTGTAAAACTCCTAAATTTCTACTATATTTTTCTTTTTTTCTTTTTATATCGATTTTTTTTGTATATGGTACGTCGCGTAGTTGTATTGTACGTCGCGCACATAATTTTGTTTTTCGTAATTGCTCGACGAGTGCGAATATGTGCGAGCGTACATATTTTAGAAAAATATTTTTTTTTCAAATTTTATAGTTTCAAAATAATTTATATAATAATTATTTTAGTTATCGTACCAAAATTTCCAATTTCATTATTTTATTTATTTTACAAAGCCTTTCGTTTATAACAAATTATTGATAATATTCTTGTGCATACGTATATATTTCCTAAATATATTACTAGTTTATTCTAAATAAAAATGTAATTTTTGAGATTTATTAATATTAATATTTTATAATTCAAAAAGATATTTAAAAATATTTATTATTTTCGAAATTATTATTATTGGTATTTTGAAAAATATATTGGAAGTTATTGTGACCATTTTAAATTTTGATTTAATTCTATGGATTTAATTTAAATAGTATAAAGGTATAATTTATAGATTTAAATTGGAATTTGATTTAAATTTAGATTTGATTTCATTGATTTAAATTAATAGATGAATTATCTAATTGGATTTTAAATCTTTTCCTAATCCTATCCAATTGGGAATTCCTACATCCTATAAATAGGCAGGTACTCCTCCAATATTTTCTCCACAATATTCCTCCACAAATTCCACAACCAAAATGTGCTGTGCATCGTGTCCGTGTCTCCGTCTCTTCCACTATTTTTCCTTCATTACAATTACATTACCCCTTCATCGTGTCCGACACACCAGATCACGATTTCCAAAATTTTATGTCGTGTCTACTAACCTAAAACATGACCCAATTACAAACCCTAAAACCTAACCCTACTCTGAACCCCGTCACCGTTGCGTTCAGCCCCTAAGTCGATCTCCTGGCCACCCGTTCCTCCTCCCTAACCGTCACCAGATACCACCACGTGGCCGCCATCATCTTCACCACGCCCCCTACCGACTGCAGCACATTGCTCGACACGACCCCCGTCGCCGACCAGCGTCACCTCCCCTTCTCGTTGACCATAAACTCCCATACCGGCTCCTCCGGCCATCGCCTATAGCCACCATCAGCCCCGACACCACCCTGTCCACCCAATCATCACCGCTGGACACCACCACCACCAAAGAAACAAATGCCCACCGCCACCACGGCCATCGCCGGCCGCGCCACCACCAGACCACCAAAATCCCCAAGTAAAACCCAAAATCAAAACACTAAATCTACTCACCTCCGCCCACGCCGGTGGAAGGTGAGCACGGCCGCCTGGCCTCCAGCTGCTCGCCGCGGAACCCACTTCCCAGCCTCCTCCACCGCGAACCCCCGAGCTTCTTCTCCTCCGTACCGCCTCACGCCGCACACCGCCGCCTGAGCGCCGTCCTCCGCCTCACGCCACCTAACTTCGGCCGCACCGTCTAGCAGAGCCCAGCCCGACCACCACCACGGAGCCCGCGCCTCATCCGCACAGTACCCCGACCGACCCTACGTCTCCGCCCCGGACGTTGCCGGACGTCCAGCCTCCACCAAAACCCCCTTCCGTCAACTCCGACCGCCGGGGCAAACCCTACGCCGCCGAACCCTGCCTCGCCGAGCTGCGCCGACTCAGCTCCCTATGTCGCCTTGACGACCTCAGCCTCCCACAGCACCCCGTTTCCTTCTCCTCCGGCTCTCCGGCACCCCGCCTTGCCGCGCACGGCGAGCGCCGGCCGCTCCCCGTTCCCCAACGACCCCTCTCGAGCTCTTCTCTCTCTCTCTCTCCCTCTTTTGTTCTTTTCATTTTTTTAGAGCACAGTAAGCTGTGCTGAAATCTTTTATGTTTGTTTTTGGGTTGTTTGGTTTTTTTTTATATTTTTTTGTATTTTGTTTTGTTTTTTTATTATTTATTTTTAAATGGGTTCTGCTTTTTGAAACCATTGTTTTTTAATATTAATATTGTTTATTAAATGGATTCTGTTGATACATTGTTTATTATTATTATTATTATTTTTATTTATTTATATATTATTTTGCTAAGTATAAATTACAAAGTCATATGTTTACTTTTATTTTTAACTTTATTTTATCCTTAATATTTTCTTATGTTTATCTTTATTTTACTAAAATATTTTTATGGAAATGTTATATTTTCTAAAAAGTGATATCATGGGGTTTTGGCCTACATTAAATTTAAACTTAGTTAGTCTAGAACTTATTATTTTTATTGTATAGCTTCTTGGCTTAGAATCTTTACTTTGACAAATTTAGTTTTAGCCCTAAAAATACTATACTAGATTTTATATTTTTTTTTTAAAAACTATTTTATATACGATGATGTTCTAGTCTTTAAAAATATTTATTGTGACTACTAAAAATATAATTCTCCCCTTAAAAATTATATTTTTACAAAATTAGGATTCTTGCCTAAAAACGAATTTCTTGACTTTAAGTATTTTAAGTATTTTTCCCTATAAATATTTAGACTCATAAAAACTAATTTTTAGGAATTAGAAATATTTTCTAAAATTCGTATATATAATATTATCCATTATTTCTTTGATTTTTCTCATGTCCGTAACCAATCCTATTATTCCTATTCCTTCGTCCATTTCGAGCCCACCTTATGTCGAACCTAACTAATTTGACCTTTCTGGACCCAATGGAACTGTCTGTGCCACCACCCGAGATCACCATGTATAGTTGTTACACCAAAGTCGCAGTTCATGCCACCTTGATCATTGCAGCACACCAGGCACCCAGGCAAGACACCTTGCCATTTGCTGTTTATTTATTTAGCTCATATTTCATGCATTGTTCATTATTATTTTTATGCAAAATAAACTGTGATACATGGCATAACTTGTTAGAACTTATTGTTCATTTATATTTCCTGCTATGTATTTTTCTTACACAATAAACCTAGATTTAAGGGACCACCTTGTGTGTTGCATTCATTGGCCTTGACACGTTGTAACACGAAGTTGTGTGTCACATGTAGAACACGGACATGCGTGACTGGCTGGCCACCAGTGTGTATAAGCCGTGCGATAGGAATAATCGCTAATAGAGATTGCATGCTAGTTTGACTTAGCGGTTATAGAGGTTTACTGTTGTGGCTACAACATATTATGCATTGGGCGGGGAAGACAATTCTTTAGCGTATGGGCTTCGATGCACTTTCCCTTGTGACCCGGATTCTCCGCTGGAGATACGGGGTTGATGACCCATAATTACTGACGGCCACTGACATTCTGCGAAATGTTATGCTCTTACTGATGGGGCCTCTGGTGCCCAAGGGAGGACCATGCCGATCCTATTTAGCCAGGGCCCATGCGTAGGAAGGATTGTTCTTAACTACATTTCACTTAGAACGGTTAGGCACCTTTATCCATTAGGTACAAGTACTTTTGGTTTGGGTACTTGTATCTGACCGTGGCTTGGAACAATAACTTGTCGCAGATTAGTTCGTCACATCTTGTCCTTGTTCGGTTGTAGGTGTGACTTACTACTTCGATGAGAAGGTATTGAACCTTGTTGGGGTTCGGATACCATATTGGATTCATAGCATGGAAAGATACGTCACCGTGAATTAGTTTACCATCTCCTGTCCTTGTTTGGTTGGGGGGATGGTACGCTCGTTCAATAGGTGTGTATTGGACCATGTTATAATTCAATTGACTTATTTATTTGAGCAATATTTATTCAGTTTATATGGCATGATATTATGTGTCTTGTTACGTCCCTCTGAGGACCTGGTTATCTTTCCAGGTGTGTGCTCTTGTCTTTCGCAGGTGTTCTAGCTCTAGCCGTGATCGTTGCTTTTTCTACGAGGATGATTGCACTTGGATCGTCTTTGTTTCGCCCGCCAAAATCCTTCTTTTGTTATGTATTTCTTTTCATAGTTGGTAGTGGATTTGTCTCCGCCCAACTACATGTACCAAATGACAATTTCATAGTTGATTATATGATATCTTCTATTCTTTTATTTCGTGTGGATGAGATTAGTTATGGTTCTACTGCATTTTATAGCTTATGTATTCATACGAGGTTTCCATATATTGGAGTGTACTTCGTATGTATACAGCTGGCATGTCTACGTTCCTAGTCCTACGTATTTTGGGACTGGAGCATTACATGTTTTTGTGGTGGCCCATGCAGGTCAAGATAAATTGTTTGGTTACTTTACCGTACCAAACAAGCCTGCGTATAGGATTAGAGTCTAAGATCTCATCCACATACTTGACCTCTTCCTAGATTCTATCTATCGTTCGACTCATCGAATGCATCTTACTTGATTCCTTCCATCATAATTATTATCTTCACTTCGTGCTTGCTAGAGATTGACCCTACTAGTTAGATGTCCCAAACACCCTTAGCTTAATTCTTTAAGTTGGATAGAACACCCCATGACCTGACACACCCTTGACCATTAAGGGAATACCAATGGTATTATCTAGACCATAGAGACTAGAGGAATTTAACCCATTTGGTCAACCAAGCCTTGGTCAATAAAACCGTAGAATGATGGTATAAGAATAAACAAGACTTAGATCCTTATGGCACTTAGACTATTCATATTGGTTCTTTAATTCAATCTTAATCTCACGTGCCTATATTTTACTATCTAGACTAATGATGCTAATGTAGCCTAGTTTTTGCAAGCTTACTCTTTTATCGAGCTTGTTTAAGACATATGCTAATTGGGTCGCTCCCACTAACATATTGTCTAATCAGAACCGGTGCATGATGGTCTGATCAACCGAGTGCACTTTGGTTCGCTTTTATCTCTCGTTCTACGTGGATGGAGGCATAGCTAAACTTGCCCTCTAGAATCCCATCCGCGACTGCCTTGGCAACTCCTTTTGAATTATTCGGTCGCCTTTTGAACCACGTATTCGTATTCGATAACGCCTCCTTCGAACTCTATATTGCTTTTGCATTCACCTATTTTAGAAGGACGAAGGCGTTATACTAGAATTTCCTCTAGCCTTGCTATCGAGTAGGACCATTATCACTCGATGTTACTATATCTTCATCCTAAACTACTCGACCTTTCCCTCGACCTAAATCTACAATCTTGACTTTCTAATCACTTGAATTTAAGAGTGATTACAACCGTCTCTTAATCATATCCTCAACCTAGACTACGACCATATAAACTTCTTTAAGGAACCCTTATATCTACCGTTGTACCTTCTCACCCCTACTAATTTTTAATTTCGAGGACGAAATTCTTTTAAGTTGGGTAGGATGTAAAACCCCTAAATTTCTACTATATTTTTCTTTTTTTTATTTTGATACCGATTTTTTTTGTATATGGTACGTCGCGTAGTTGCATTGTACGTCGCGCACATAATTTTGTTTTTCGTAATTGCTCGACGAGTGCGAATATGTGCGAGCGTACATATTTTAGAAAAATATTTTTTTTCAAATTTTATAGTTTCAAAATAATTTATATAATAATTATTTTAGTTATCGTACCAAAATTTCCAATTTCATTATTTTATTTATTTTACAAAGCCTTTCGTTTATAACAAATTATTGATAATATTCTTGTGCATACGTATATATTTCCTAAATATTTTACTAGTTTATTCTAAATAAAAATGTAATTTTCAAGATTTATTAATATTAATATTTTATTATTCAAAAAGATATTTAAAAATATTTATTATTTTCGAAATTATTATTATTGGTATTTTGAAAAATATATTGGAAGTTGTTGTGACCATTTTAAATTTCGATTTAATTTTATGGATTTAATTTAAATAGTATAAAGGTATAATTTATAGATTTAAATTGGAATTTGATTTAAATTTAGATTTGATTTCATTGATTTAAATTAATAGATGAATTATCTAATTGGGTTTTAAATCTTTTCCTAATCCTATCCAATTGGAAATTCCCACATCCTATAAATAGGCAGGTACTCCTCCAATATTTTCTCCACAATATTCTTCCACAAATTCCACAACCAAAATGTGCTGTGTATCGTGTCCGTGTCTCCGTCTCTTCCACTATTTTTCCTCCATTACAATTACATTACCCCTTCATCGTGTCTGACACACCAGATCACGATTTCCAAAATTTTATGTCGTGTCCACTAACCTAAAACATGACCCAATTACAAACCCTAAAACCTAACCCTACTCTGAACCCCGTCACCGCCACGTCCAGCCCCTAAGTCGATCTCCTGGCCACCCGTTCCTCCTCCCTAACCGTCACCAGATACCACCATGTGGCCGCCATCATCTTCACCACGCCTCCTACCGACTGCAGCACATCGCTCGACACGACCCCCGTCGTCGACCAGCGTCACCTCCCCTTCTCGTTGACCATAAACTCCAATATCGGCTCCTCCGGCCATCGCCTATAGCCACCATCAGCCCTGACACCACCCTGTCCACCCAATCATCACCGCCGGACACCACCACCACCAAAGAAACAAACGCCCACTGCCACCACGGCCATCGCCGGCCGCGCCACCACCAGACCACCAAAATCCCCAAGTAAAACCCAAAATCAAAACCCTAAATCTACTCACCTCCGCCCACGCCGGTGGACGGTGAGCCACGGCCACCTGGCCTCCAGTCGCTCGACGCCCAACCCACTTCCCAGCCTCCTCCACCGTGAACCCCCGAGCTTCTTCTCCTCCGCACCGCCTCACGCCGCACACCGCCGCCTGAGCGCCGTCCTCCGCCTCACGCCACCTAACTCCGGCCGCACCGCCTAGCAGAGCCCAGCCCGGCCACCACCACGGAGCCCACGCCTCGTCCGCACAGTTCTCCGACCGACCCTACGTCTCCACCCCGGACGTTGCCGGACGTCCAGACTCCACCAAAACCCCCTTCCGTCAACTCCGACCGCCGGTGCAAACCCTACACCACCGAACCCTGCCTCGCCGAGCCGCGTCGACTCCGCTCTATCCGTCGCCTTGCCGACCTCATCCTCCCACAGCGCCCCGTTTCCTTCTCCTCCGGCTCTCCGGCACTCCGCCTTGCCGTGCACGGCGAGCGCCGGCCATTCCCCGTTCCCCAGCGACCCCTCTCGAGCTCTTTTCTCTCTCTCCCTCTTTTGTTCTTTTCATTTTTTTAGAGCACAGTAAGCTGTGCTGAAATCTTTTATGTTTGTTTTTTGGTTGTTTGGTTTTTTTTTATTATATTTTTTGTATTTTGTTTTTTTTTTAAATGGGATCTGCTTTTTGAAACCATTGTTTATTATTATTAATATTGTTTATTAAATGGGTTCTGTTGATACATTATTTATTATTATTATTATTATTATTATTATTATTATTATTATTATTATTATTATTATTATTATTATTATTATTATTTATTTGTATATTATTTTGCTAAGTATAAATTACAAAGTCATATGTTTACTTTTATTTTTAACTTTATTTTATCCTTAATATTATCCTTATGTTTATCTTTATTTTACTAAAATATTTTTATGGAAATGTTATATTTTCTAAAAAGTGATATCATGGGGTTTTGGCCTACATTAAATTTAAACTTAGTTAGTCTAGAACTTATTATTTTATTGTATAGCTTCTTTGCTTAGAATCTTTACTTTGACAAATTTAGTTTTAGCCCTAAAAATACTATACTAGATTTTATATTTTTTTTAAAAAATATTTTATATACGATGATGTCATAGTCTTTAAAAATATTTATTGTGACTACTAAAAATATAATTCTTCCCCTAAAAATTATATTTTTACAAAATTAGGATTCTTGCCTAATTTCTTGACTTTAAGTATTTTAACTATTTTTCCCTATAAATATTTAGACTCATAAAAACTAATTTTTAGGAATTAGAAATATTTTCTAAAATTTGTATATATAATAGTATCCATTATTTCTTTGATTTTTCTCATGTCCGTAACCAATCCTATTATTCCTATTCCTTCGTCCATTTCGAGCACAACTTATGTCGAACCTAACTAATTTGACCTTTCTGGACCCAATGGAACTGTCCGTGCCACCACCCGAGGTCACCATGTATAGTTGTTGCACCGAAGTCGCAGTTCATACCACCTTGATCATTGCAGCACACCAGGCGCCTAGGCAACATACCTTGCTATTTGCTGTTTATTTATTTAGATCATATTTTATGCATTGTTCATTATTTTTTTTATGCAAAATAAACTATGATACATGGCATAACTTGTTAGAACTTACTGTTCATTTATATTTTCTGCTATGTATTTTTCTTACACAATAAACCTAGATTTAAGGGACCACCTTGTGTGTTACATTCATTGGCCTTGACACGTTGTAACACAAAGTTGTGTGTCGCATGTAGAACATGGACATGCGTGACTGGCTGGCCACCAGTACGTATAAGCCGTGCGATAGGAATAACTGCTAATAGAGATTGCATGCTAGTTTGACTTAGTAGTTATAGAGGTTTACTGTTGTGGATACAACATATTATGCATTGGGCGGAGAGGACAATTCCTTAGCGTATGGGTTTCGATGCACTTTTCCTTGTGACCTGGATTCTCCGCTGGAGATACGGGGTTGATGACCCATGATTACTGACGGCCACTGACGTTCTGTGGAACATTATGCTCTTACTGATGGGGCCTCTGGTGCCCAAGGGGGGACCATGCCGATCCTATTTAGCCAGGGCCCATGCGTAGGAAGGATTGTTCTTAACTACATTTCACTTAGAACGGTTAGGCACCTTTATCCGTTAGGTACAAGTACTTTTTGTTTGGGTACTTGTATCTGACCGTGGCTTGGAACAATAACTTGTCGCGGATTAGTTCGTCACATCTTGTCCTTGTTTGGTTGTAGGTGTGACTTACTACTTCGATGAGAAGGTATTGAATCTTGTTGGGGTCCGGATACCATATTGGATTCATAGCATGGAAAGATACGTCACCGTGAATTAGTTTACCATCTCCTGTCCTTGTTTGGTTGGGGGGATGGTACGCTCGTTCAATAGGTGTATATTGGACCATGTTATAATTCAATTGACTTATTTATTTGAGCAATATTTATTCAGTTTATATGGCATGATATTATGTGTCTTGTTACGTCCCTCTAAGGACCTGGTTACCTCTCCAGGTGTGTGCTCTTGTCTTTCGCAGGTGTTCTAGCTCTAGCCGTGATCGTTGCTTTTTCTACGAGGATGATTGCACTTGGATCGTCTTAGCTTCGCTCGCCAAAATCCTTCTTTTGTTATGTATTTCTTTTCATAGTTGGTAGTAGATTTGTCTCCGCCCAACTACATGTACCAAATGACAATTTCATAGTTGATTATATGATATCTTCTATTCTTTTATTTCGTGTGGATGAGATTAGTTATGGTTCTACTGCATTTTACAGCTTATGTATTCATACGAGGTTTCTATATATTGGAGTGTACTTCGTATGTATACAGCTGGCATGTCTACGTTCCTAGTCCTACGTATTTTGGGACTGGGCGTTACACTATTGAATATTTGATTGTTTACAGATAGGAGGGATTATAGATGCCATACACCCTAGATATCTGTTGGTAGAATTGTTAGCAACTGGTTAGAAGATTATAAGGTTTTAGTGACCATAATTTTGAGGAGTAGTATGACCTAAGGTGGGTAGAAGTCCTCGAGATTTCGTAAACACCAAATGACTAGGAAGGCCATAAAATATTTTTAGAGAAATTAAATTTGAGGAGATTAAAGTAATCGTAGACTTTGATTTTTAAGGAATAGTTATGAATTAGAATTTCGAGGACGAAATTATTTTTAAGGTGGGTAGATTTGTAGCCTCCCTTCCCAGAATTTTTGAAATATTTTTTATTATTTATTTGATTTAAATAGTGATTTTAGAATTTTTATAAATAATTATTTAGATAATTTTTACAATAGATGACTTTGGCCACAGATGAGTTTTGGAGTACAAGACAACTAGGAATTATGGCACGGATAGTACAGTGGCGTGCCTTGACTAGTGTTTAGCCATGGCAGGGAAAGGCCTATAGGAACGAAATCGTAAAGCAGAATACTCTAGAGGGGGGGTGAATAGAGTTGGCAGCGGAATAATGCTAATTAAAAATTATTAGCAGCAAGATCACAGAATAATAATCACAACTAAATAATATAAAGGCAGAGATAAGAAAGCAAACGCAAAAACAGCGATGTATACTGGTTTTCCTCTGTTGAGGACTAGTCCAGTCGGTAGAACTCTTGCTACCAGTTGAATCTACTATTGACAAAACTGCAAGTTTTCTTACGAAGTCCTTGCAACTTCTATAACGCGAGCTTTGATACGAAGAACTCGTCCAACTTCAATTGTGAAGAGGTATTCTTCTATTAAGCCTTCTGATTACAATCACTCGGAAACTTCTAGACCGCACCGCACTGGCAAATCGACTAGAGGATTGTAACTGGCTTGGGATCTAAAAATTAAAGCTCGAGAAAAACTCTTTGAAAGACTGAAAGCTTTAAGTAGAGAGAAGATTGAAAGTGAATGAGTGAGTTAAAATGATCGAAATCCTTCTCTATTTATAGGAGTTCCAAAGACAGAATTCTGGCAGAATTCGGGCAGAACTCGATAAGAAAATCTAGGTCAAATCCGCAACTGCAGGAGGACCAAGTTCCAAGGAATTCAAAAACAAAACGGCCACTAACCGAACTCTGGCCGAACTCTGGCCGAACTCTAGCTGAGTTCTGTCAGGGTTAGGTTAGGGTTTTTAAAATTAGTTTTTGGGGAATTTTGAAAACCTTTTTGGAGCTTTTGTAAATACGAATGTTTTTCAAAACTAAGGACATTTTAAAAACATTTTGAAATCATTTTGGAATAGCCTATTTGCCAGTACGACTCGGTGTACAAAGTATTTCTAGACTCAAATAAAATAAAAAATATATTGCTCAAAGAAATACAGACTCGAACAGGCAAACAACGCTTCGGTCTTGAACTGAGTAGATAGCCATTCTTGAGTATGTCCAAGAGTCCGAGATATCCTGACTAGCTCCATATATCGAGACAGAGTTTGATCAATTATTAAAATCAGTTTGACCATATGACCAATGGGGCAACAATCTCTCCCATTTTGATAATTGACAAACTATGAATGATATAACATCTTTTGAGATAAGATATCACAAAAAATTGTTCAACATTGTTCAAAATTGTTCAATCCCTGTATTATGCTCAAAACAAAATGTTAGATCCTTTTTCTCCCCCGTTGTCACTTAGCAAAATAATTACGAAAAATAGGCTCCCCCGCAATTAATGCATAAGCTACAACAGTGAAGTAACACAAGAGAATAAATAATATCTCATGCAGTGAGAATATACAAGAGAAGTAGTTCACAGGCAGTTTATAATATAGAAGCAGTTAAAGATGCTATAAATAAATAAATAAACTGATATGAAAGATAAACGATGCATCCCATAAAGATAAAATGATGTTCAAGAGACATCAAGAAATATCCAGTACAAGTCTGATAATAAAAGCTAAAAAGAAAGAAACTTGGAATGTTGGAGCATTTCCAAGTGTACAGTAGACAATAACTAAGTCTCAAAATCAGCTAATATATCATCATCACATCTCCTCATCATCATCATCATTAGCAGCATGACCGGCATGTCCAGAAGGACCAGCTCCAGAAGTACCAGCGCCAGAATGGTGAGGAGGGACGCCAGCGTAAAACTCACCGACAAAGTCTCGAGTAGGGGCACGATCAGAACGATACCAATCATATGCGTTACCGGGCTGAAAGTAGGCATGAACAGCCTCATCCTCACAGCGGTAACCAGAAAAGGCTGGATCTCCAGGAATAGAACCGACAGAATGTCCAGTCTGAGCAAATCGAAGATCAGCTAGAGAATTTGCTATCGCCTGATAACGAGTGACATCGCGGAACTCACGTTCGCAGGCCATATCCGTCATCGAGACGTGCAAATCAGAAAGATGCTGGTGTATGCCTTCAAAGGTCATGGCATACTGCTGAATAGGTGGAGGAGGTGGAGCAGTAGGAGGAGCAGCAGCAGTCATACTACGACGAGATAGCTTAAGAAACTTGGGCTCAGGGTCTTGAGTACAAGTTGACATATCAATATCAAAACGCTAGAAGATGCGTGGGAGAATCATCGCATAAGAGAGATTTCTATCTCTTGCACGACAACGTCTCATCATCTGGATAATAGTCTTAGGGGCAGAAAAAGGAATCCCCTTAAAAATATGATACATAGCAGACAGCTCAAGTGATGTGACATCATCCTTTGAAGTAGACTTCGGAAGGAGAGTGGAGTAGATGATGCGATGCAATTCATAACTAAACAAGTTCAAGTTATTTGCCTTGAACTTTCCAGAGCGAACTCGATCAGGTGCACAGAGTTCAGCTTTGAAACTAGCAAGTGTCGTGCCATCGGGGAAATCAAATTCAGTGATATCATCAAGCGGTGCACCTTCGTTAGACAGACCAAGAATTTTCGCTAAGAGGACATCATTGAACTCGATATCTAGTCCGCCAACACGAGTACTTACGTCAAACGTGTTTAGTACGATATTGCAATAGAAAAGTCTAATGGCATTAGTAGCTACTGGGAAACAAAGTTTAACAACGTGTTGTAATCCTAATGCCTCAAAATAAGGGCGGTGTTCTGGAAACACAGTCCATTTGATAGGAGCACCTGTGCATATGGATCTCATAGAAAAGTCTTCATACCATAGAAGGGCTTGATCTAGGGTTTGAAAATAAAACCCATCGAACGCGCTATCGCTCGATTGAACTGGTGAAAAGAGGAAATTCGTGGGTGGATTTGAAGATAATCCTTCCTCACTAGGATTAGTCGTCTTCTTCCTCTTGAAGGGGTTGAATCCCTTAGGCGGCATTGTACAAATAAAGTAAATATGCACGAATTTGAGAGGAGGAGAGATACGGAGTTATACCTTCCGAGATTCAAGTATGTTGTAGAGGACAACAATCTCCGCATGAATCCAAAATTTTGATGGATTTTACCACGTGGATTGAGAGAAACGAAGTGGTGAAGAACTAGGGTTTGGAGAGCTTTCGCGCGGCTGCTGTTGCTGTGAAATTGGTTTTAGAAGCAATGAAGAAGAAGAGGCTCTCGGGTTCTGGTTATATAACCAGATACCACTAACCGAACTCGGGCCGAATTCGGTCCGAACTCTGGCCGAATTCGCCTGGGGGTTCTGTTAGTTGGTTTGGGCCATTTTCTTTTCATTGACTCATTTCAAAAATTTAATTCAAAGATTAGTAATTTCAACCTTCAATTAATATAATTAATATTATTTTATAGATTAAATATCGTTACACAGCAACTGTCTCAGATTAGCTGTAGGAGTACTGTCCCAGCTGGCGGAGGTTCACCGGGGAACTCTTAAGTACCGCTTCGCTTCAACCGTAGTTGTGGTGAAAGACAGACTCTTTATTGGCTTGTCTCTAACACAGTTTTTGCGTATTGAAAATATAATCATAAAACAAAATTAATTAACATTATTGACGTCCAAAATTCCTAATTCTCGACGTAAATATTTGAAACGATCTTCTGCTAGAGGTTTTGTGAAGATGTCAGCTAATTGATTCTCAGTGTCTATGTATACAAGGTCAATATCTCCATTCTGATAATGATCTCTAAGAAAATGATGTCGGATCTCGATATGCTTAGTACGAGAGTGACATACTGGATTCTTAGTCAAATTAATTGTGCTCGTGTTGTCACAGAAAATGGGAATGTGTGTGTAAAATAAATTATAGTCTTCTAAGGTTTGTTTCATCCACAAAATCTGAGCACAACAACGTCATGCGGCGATATACTCAACCTCTGTTGTTGATAGGGCTACAGAATTTTGCTTTTTACTAAACCATGAGACTAAAGCCTTGCCTAAGAAATGACATGTGCTGCTGGTACTTTTTCTATCAACTTTGCATCCAGCAAAATCTGCATCCGAGTAACCAATAAGGTCAAAGGACTTGGTTTTGGGATACCATAAGCCAACAGAAGAAGTGCCCTTAAGGTATCGAAAGATACGCTTAACTGCGCACAGATGTGATTCCTTTGGATTAGCTTGAAAATGTGCACATAGGTAAACACTAAACATAATATATGGACGACTAGCAGTTAAATAAAGTAAACTACCGATCATACCTCGATACTTACGTGTGTCGACAGGCTTGCCTTGTTCATCAATATCAAGCTTTGTTGAAGTTACCATCGGAGTGCCAATAGGTTTGACATTGTCCAGATCAAACTTCTTTAGCAAATCTTTTGTGTACTTGGCTTGATTTATGAATATCCCATTGTCAGTTTGTTTGATTTGCAGTCCGAGAAAGAATTTCAGCTCTCCCATCATGCTCATCTCAAACTCATTCTGCATACACTTAGAGAATTCTTGACAAAGAGATTCATCAGTAGATCCAAATATAATATCATCAACATAGACTTGTATTAAGAAAAGCTTGCCATTAAAAGACTTAATAAAAAGTGTAGTGTCAACCTTGCCCTTTGAAAAACCGTTGTCAAGTAGAAAAGAGCTTAGACGATCATACCAAGCACGAGGGGCTTGTTTTAAACCGTATAAAGCTTTCTTCAACTTGAAAACATGATCAGGGTTTTTAAAATCTGTGAAACCTGGAGGTTGTGCTACAAAAACTTCTTCTTTTATAAAACTATTTAAAAATGCACTCTTGACATCCATTTGAAATAATTTAAAATTATAAAAATATGCAAATACACATAACATGTGAATGGATTCTAATCTCGCAACTGGGGCATAAGTCTCATCGTAGTCGATACCTTCTTCCTGATTGTATCCTTGAGCTACGAGTCGAGCCTTATTACGAGTCACTAAACCATTCTCATTCAGTTTATTTCGGAATACCCAACGGGTGCCAATGACCGGATGATCAATAGGTCTGGGAACAAGTTCCCAAACTTGATTCCGTTCAAATTGGTTTAATTCCTCTTGCATAGCATCTATCCAAAAATTATCACTACATGCTTTATCAGTGGTTTTGGGTTCTAGCTGTGAAATGAATGCAACACTAGAAACAATATCTCTACTAGATGTACGAGTACTTACACCTTTGGTAATATCACCAATTACCAAATCCTTTGGATGATCAGCCGTAAATTTCAATCTTTTCGGCAGACTCCGAAGGTAGCTGGTTCCTGGATCTTCTCTAGGAGGATCATCTAGTGCTGAGCTTAGTAGAGAATCAGCTGGTGTTGAGCTTGGTATAGTTAGATCTTCGTCATTGTCATCGATAGTCATTTGATTCAGTTCATCAAAGGTGACGTTGATTGATTCTTCGATGATCATAGTTCGTTTGTTGAATACTCTGTATCCTTTGCTCTTGGCCGCATAACCTAAAAATATACCTTCATCGGCCTTTTCGTCAAACTTTCCCAAATTATCTTTTGTATTAAGAATAAAGCATTTACAACCAAATATTCTAAAATATAAAACTGATGGAATTCTATCAAACCATAACTCAAATGGAGTCTTCTTCGATTTGGGTCGAATTAGAACTCTATTGAGAACAAAACAAGCTGTATTGACAGCTTCAGCCCAGAAATATTTGGGTAGACTAAACTGGTTTAACATTACTCTGGCCATTTCGGATAGAGTTCTGTTCTTACGTTCCACAACTCTATTTTGTTGTGGAGTCCTAGGGCAGGAGAACTCGTGTATAAAACCGTATGTGTCACAAAATTGCTCAAACTCTACATTCTCGAATTCGCCACCATGATCGCTTCTAATACGAGTGATCATGTAACCTTTTTCATTCTGTACTTTCTTGCTAAAGGCGACAAATTCGGATAATGCATCATTCTTGCGTGTCAAAAAGTATACCCACGTGTATCTAGAGTAATCATCTACAATTACAAAAGCATATAACTTACCTCCGAGGCTAGCAACTCTGCTAGGACCAAATAAGTCCATATGTAGCAATTATAGAGGTCTAGTAGTACATACTGCATTTACTGACTTGAATGTGGATCTGGTAGCTTTGTTCTTTTCACATTGGCTGCATACCGAATCCTTCTTGAATGTTATATCCGGTAAACCGCGTACTAGCTTCTTCGTAGATAATCTTGAGATTGTGTCCATATTTGCGTGATCGAGTCTCATATGCTACAGATGACTCTCATCACTTTTAGCCATTAAGTATCTACCTGAAATGTTAGTTTCTTCCAACAAATAGAAAACATATATGTTGTCTTCCCTGATACCTTCAAAGATAGTACTACCAGTTGAGCTATCAACTATAGTACATTTGTCTTTGCCAAAGTTGATGCCATAACCATGATCAGCTAAATGACTTATGCTGAGTAGATTATGTTTCAACTCGGTAACCAGACAAACATCCTTAATCACAGGATAGGGAGATTTACCAACATCACTGATACCAATGATATATCCTTTCAAGTTGTTACCGAAGGAGACATAACCTTCCTTCTTCTTCTTCGACAGTGTTGCAAATAATGTAGCGTCACCGGTCATATGCAGTGAACAACCGCTGTCGAGGATCCATTTGCTTTTAGCATGTAAAAGGTGTTCCACCTACAAAACAGTTTGCAGATGAAACTTTTGGTACCCATTTCTTGTAGGATCCTGAAATGTTAGCTTTTGGTATCCATGCATAAATATTTAAATCAACAAGCTTTCTGATTCTACATGCAGAAGAAATATGACCAATGAGGCCACAATAATGACATTGTGCATGTTGAGTGTTGAAAGCTGAGTGGTGTGCATGGTTGGTAGGTTTAGGTTTTCTAGTATAGAAGAAAGCATACCTATAATCCTGTTTGGGCTTAACCTTTTGGGGTAAAGGTTTGATATGGTTAGGTCTGACAGTGTTTGGTTTGGGAATGTTCCGATTATTCGGTAAGTGACACATGTTAGGGTAGGAAGCAGCAGTCTCAGGCTGTTTTCCTAACCTAATTTCCAATCTTTTGGAAGTGTCATACAACTTAGTATAGTCAGAAGTGAGTGCTTCCATTCTGACTTGTGCACTTTGAAGACTTTTCTTCTCTTTAGAAAGTTCTTCTTTCAGTTGGTCAATAACCTTGTCTTTTTCTTCGGATGACTTGGTAGTCTCGTATAATAAGAGCTTAATAGAAGAAAGCTCACCAGACTCACTAACATTATCTTTAACCTTAGCTAGTAGGTCGATAAGTCTTCCTATTTCACCTTTATACTCTTTGAGTACCTTCTTAGAGGTCTGATATTTGCTACGCAGTTTCCTGTAATCACTTATCAGTTCACTGAAGGCATCTTCTAATTGCTCAAAGATGAAGTCATCATATGTATCAACTACAGGTTCAGAGAGTACCTGATCGGATGCCATAAAGCATACATTTGCAGCGTCTTCTGATTGTTCATCTTCTGAGTCGCTGGCTTCACTTTCATGCCATATGCTGGTATTGGCATACTTCTGTGATGTTGATCTCTTCAGGTTCCCTTTTTCATACCTGTTGTTCTTCTTGCTTGATGATGAGTTTGTAGGACAATCCTTCTTCATGTGTCCCTTCTTCTTGCAGCTATAGCAGACAGCATCATCTTGATACCAGTTATTGCTGCTATTGTTTTCTTTGGCTTTCTTCTCATATCGTATAAATCTTTTAAATTTCCTTGCTATGAGTGCTTGATCTTTAGCATCAGATTCACTGCTGTCTGAATCACCTTCAGCAGCTTTTCTGTGCTGAGCCTTGAAAGCGATGGTCTTCTCCTTTGGTGCAGGCTCTTCAAAATCTTGTAGCTCCAGTTCATGAGTGAGTAGCTTACCCATGAGTACTTCGAGGGACATAGTTGTGAGGTCGTTCCCTTCAATGATTGCAGTAGCCTTTGGAATCCAGTTCTTGGTAAGTGCTAGCAGGAGTTTGCGAGTCTTTTCATGGTTACTGTAATCTTTGCCTAGGGAGGACAAAGGATTTACAATATCCAAGAATCTTTCGAACATCTGAGTAACTGTTTCGTTGGGCTTCATCTTGAACATCTCATACTCTTGAGTTAGTCTGCTGACCTTTGATTCTTTGACTTGAGTCGTGCCTTCATGTATGACTTCAAGAAGCTTCCACACTTCATTAGTAGTCGTGCAGATAGACACCCTGTTGAATTCAGTTCTGTCTAAAGCACAAAATAAAGCGTTAATAGCACGTACGTCAAGACTGGCCTTTTTCTTTTCTTCCTCTGTATGTCTGTTATGGGGTTTTTCAATTAAAACTCCATCAACATTTATACGAGGTGGCTTTTGGTAGCCATCAATAACAATAGACCATAAATCAAAGTCAAGTGATTTCAAGAAGAAACTCATCCGTGTTTTCCAATAGGTATAATTCATACCATCAAACAGTAGAGGTCTGTTTGTGGCCTGGCCTTCACTTGTGAATTTTACAGTTGCCATGTGTTATGCTGTGATCTATATAACAATTAGTTAAATGAATAAATAATTACAATGTTACCTTGCTTTACCTGTAACACCCGCTCTGATACCAATTGTAGGAACAATTGGGATCAGAATATAATACCTCTAGATGGAGAACCTGCTCTTATACCAATTGTAGGAACGAAATCGTAAAGCAGAATACTCTAAGGGGGGGTGAATAGAGTTGGCAGCGGAATAATGCTAATTAAAAATTGTTAGCAGCAAGATCACAGAATAATAATCACAACTAAATAATGTAAAGGCAGAGATAAGAAAGCAAACACAAAGACAGCGATGTATACTAGTTTTCCTCTGTTGAGGACTAGTCCAGTCGGTAGAACTCTTGCTACCAATTGAATCCACTATTGGCAAAACCGCAAGTTTTCTTACGAAGTCCTTGCAACTTCTACAACGCGAGCTTTGATACGAAGAACTCGTCCAACTTCAATTGTGAAGAGGTATTCTTCTATCAAGCCTTCTGATTACAATCACTCAGAAACTTCTAGACCGCACCGCACTGGCAAATCGACTAGAGGATTGTAACTGGCTTGGGATCTGAAAATTAAAGCTCGAGAAAAACTCTTTGGAAGACTGAAAGCTTTAAGTAGAGAGAAGATTGAAAGTGAATGAGTGAGTTAAAATGATCGAAATCCTTCTCTATTTATAGGAGTTCCAAAGACAGAATTCTGGCAGAATTCGGGCAGAATTCGGGCAGAACTCGATGAGAAAATCTCGATCAAATCCGCAACTGCAGGAGGACCAAGTTCCACAGAATTCAAAAACAAAACGGCCACTAACCGAACTCTGGCCGAGTTCTGTCAGGGTTAGGTTAGGGTTTTTAAAATTAGTTTTTGGGGAATTTTGAAAACCTTTTTGGAGCTTTTGTAAATACGAATGTTTTTCAAAACTAAGGACATTTTAAAAATATTTTGAAATTATTTTGGAATAGCCTATTTGCCAGTACGACTCGGTGTACAAAGTATTTCTAGACTCAAATAAAATAAAAAATACATTGCTCAAAGAAATACAGACTCGAACAGGCAAACAACGCTTCGGTCTTGAACTGAGTAGATAGCCATTCTTGAGTATGTCTAAGAGTCCGAGATATCCTGACTAGCTCCATATATCGAGACAAAGTTTGATCAATTATTAAAATCAGTTTGACCATATGACCAATGGGCCAACAAGGCCGAGCCATAGTGATGTCCTAACTAGGAAAACCAGGCCAAGTTGTGACATGACCATTATAAACAGTTTAATTATTTATTATTAATATTATTTGACGTTTAGGAGACCCGGTTGTACCAAACCAGTTCGGACTGGACCCGTAACAAGCCCAAGCCCATATAGGCATCCAGTGTACACAAAGATTCCCTGTAGATATATTTTTAAGTAGATGCAATGCCGATTATGGGATATTGAAATTCGTTATTATTATTATTATTATTATTATTATTATTATTATTATTATTATTATTATTATTATTATTATTATTAAGATTATTATTATATATTGTTATTTTATTATTATTGAATATATTTAAAAGATTGTATTGCCTGTATAGAATTTGTGGAGTAGTTATATATATAAATATGTATAAATACTAGGATATATATACGTTGATTTGTAACTATGTTTATAATTTATTAATACATATATTTATGTATATGTGTGTATATATATATATATATATATATATATATATATATATATATATATATATATATATATATATGTGCGTGTGTATGTATATATATAAATAAAAAATATATATATATATATATATATATATATATATATATATATATATATATAAATATTGTATATGTGTATTTATATATATATATATATATATATATATATATATATATATATATATATATATGTATATATATATATATATATATATATATATATATATATATATATATATATATATATATATATATATATATATATATATATATATATATATATATATATGAGTGTATATATATTTATGTATATGTATATACATAGATATTGTATATGTGTGTATATATATATAAATATTATATGTGCGTAAATATGTGTATATATGTATATATATATAAATAAGTGATTATATATATGGATATACATACGTACGGGTGTATATATGTATATGTGAATATACTTATACATATATGTGTATACATATATGAATATATATATAGAGTTATTAAAAGAAAATAAAAGAAAAGAAAGAAATAAAGAGAAGGAAAAGGAAATCCCAGCCAAGCCAACTCAGCAGCCCAGACCGAGCCCAACCCACATGCAGGTTTAGAAACCAAACCTGTGAAGACTCGATTTCCCCTAATAGTGAGATATATAACGAATATATATAGAGAGCCGGGAGGGAGATCGAGAGATCAGAATACTCGAAACCCTAAACTCCCCACGCCACCACCTGGACGCACCCCCCGCACACGCGCACCGCCGAGGGCGCGCCGCCGGCCGGCCGGAGACGCCAAACTGCGCACAGGAACAGGACAGCAATAGCGGTAGAGGCAGCAAACGTTCCAACTTCGCGATGCTCCCCCTTCCATCTCGTTCGATCTTTCGTCGAACCAGTTTTTCAGGTACAACTATAACCTAACCCCCTTCGCTTCGTATCAACTAGTTCGATTTAATTTGCCCTACACGCTTCACAAATCGAACCCAAAAATCGGCCAAACTCTGTTTAAAACAGAGTAAAGAAAAATCCAGAATCCTCACTTGCAAGAGAGATTGTGGACAAACCCTTAGGTGTGTTTGAAAACCGATTAAAGGCAGTTAAAGACAACCTATAGGACATCACAACCCTCCTTGTAGATTCTAATTTCATTAAACAGATAAGAAGTTATTCAATTCTGAAGTTGACCAAAAACTTGTTTTAAAAACTAGAAATTTGTCCGATACGATGTGCGTCCCGCCAATCCGGGCGACGTGGTCGCGAGCAGAAGGCATGGAAAGGTGCATAACGGCTTCGTAGTCGTGTGGGTTTGGCGGAATTCAAATTGGTCGCGTGTGTGCGATGAATTTAATGCGTATCCGTCGAAATTCACCGTATCGGCCTCTGTGCAAATTCTCCAATTACTTTGTACACGTTCGTCAGATCGAGATGAAACTTGCGCCAACAGGACCGTATCATTTTTCTGGTCCTGTATGCCATGTTTGGTGCGATTCTGAGACAGTTGATAAAATCGCCGTTTTGCGGGCCCCACGGTCCGACTCAACGGGCAATTTTGTGCACGGCCTGCCGAAATCCAACTTTGGACATACAGTTGTGTTCGTATCGGAAAACTGGACCTGTTGACATATAGTTTGATGACTTTAGAGACCATTGACTCTGGCACGCTTTTCGGTGCAAAGCGGGTCCAACGACGGACATCATTTTTGCCCGAAATTACCATTTTGCCCCTGTGTCCAGAATTGGACTTAAGGACAGGCAATCCTAGCTAATTTGACTATTCTGAGAATGTTGGCAATGTCTGTTTTAGCTTTCATAGATATCTGTGGATTTTGGACTTTATGGCGTACTAGTTGACGGTATTTTATTGGTTCTTCGCACTACCACCAGGCAAGTATACCTTGCCAACTTGTACAATATAATTTATATGCGTGTTCATCATCTCACTGTGGTTCTTTTTCTTACATTCGTGATTGCTTTATTCCATGTCTAGTACACTCGTCCTGTTATAGTTTTACTTTACATGTTTCTAGTTGCCTGCACATTCTCGTTCCTTTCTGTTATGATATTTCTACCTGTTATACTGTGTTAGTTTCATATGTATTCCTTGATAGAGTCGTCTAGTCCTACACCATGATTCCCTCGACTTGATTATAACTTGACTTGACATGACTTGAGTAGGACTTGACTTTGACATTCTATAGATTGGGAGTACTTACCTTGACTACGGTCTATAGGATTTTGTACTAGGATTGGCTACTGTCTTGGTTGTGAGTACTTGCCTTGACTGCGATCGAGACACTATGGATTGTGAGTACTTACCTTGACTGCAGTCTATAGTTTTGACCTATTAGCCATTTCTAGTATGGCATGCCAGTATCTTAGGATCCTTGTGTTTAGATCTTGTGTCTTGGTTCACTTTGTCTCATTGGATATCCTTGATTGTTCCTTACTTTTTTGTATATTTGTACTGTTACATGTTGGCTTGTATATTATGTATCTTGCTAGTCCTCTGAGGACCTGATGATCTCTTCTGGTTTAGCGATGGTATGGAGTTAGTTAGCAGAGCGGGATGGTAGAGGATTGCGATACATGATACAGGTATTTGCTTCTGATATTTCTTTATTATCATCTCGTGCTTTATATTCAGTACCATGATATATTCTGCTTATTTTATAGACTCATATCATTCTTAGAGTCTAATCGGACAATATGCTAATGGGCTGCAGACCATGACCCATACTTGTTCATTCTTGTTTTATTTGATTCTTGTGGATTGAGATATAGTTTAGATTAGACATGATACCCATGACCTTGATAGCTTATACGTTTTCGAGTCGAGCTGGAGTCCGCTCGATACGTAGCTGGCTTGCTCACGAGCTCGCGTCCGAAAAGCCGGTGCGGGTCGTGACAAGGATACCAAAGTCTCCACCTAATATTTCAGGTAGAACTACTTATGCTGAAATATAGAACCATGGAACGTGTTGGTGATTGCAAATCTACAAAGGCCATCTTTCAAGCAATTGCACCAACATAAGTGTGGTCACTAGAACCACTTCGGTAACATACTTTATAAATAGTTTTTAATATCTAGCATGTTCAACTTCTTACTATTAGCTCTCATTGATTTCTTCTAATTGTTTATTGCTTGAATCAATGTGAGATATAATCTTAGCATGACTATTGTCTAACTTAAATGTTTAGTTCACACTAAATTTTCTTTCACTCCCTTTCCATTAGTGTAAAACATTTATCCATGTATGCTCTTTATTTTTAATCTTTATTCTTGAAGCATGCATAGGAACTTTTTTTTGGTGAATATATTTTTGACTCTTCGTCTTTAATATTTTTTTAATGGTCACTTCTTACCGATTTGTCTTCAACATGTCATATTTATTTTGATCGGTATTTTGTAAGTACGTATGTTTAGCACAAGTCTTCTATTTACATGAAAAGTATATACATATATTTTTATGTTAACCTTGTGCTTGTATAATATACTCACTATTGATTCTTATATTTTATTTTGATTAACTTCTTATGAATCAGTTACATCTTTGTCTGATATATGAATTAAGTTCAAGTTCTATATGTTTGCAAAAACAAAAGTTCGATTACAAACTAAAAAAGAGTACAATAGTATAATTGATTTCTGGAGAAGTACAATTATCGGAATCTGATCAGAAGATGATCACTTTATCCCTTGGACGATGTGATATCGAAGACACAAGCCTCTAGAAGATGCAACAGCACTTTGTCATTAGATTATGATCATTAGTGATCCCTTAGAACTGATTTGAAACTCTATTTATAGAGTTCTTAAAATAACTGTTAAGTAGTTATTCTGAGTAGCACGCACTTCAGGTTGTGCGCCTCTTGTCCAGTTGCGCGAGCGGTTACTTCAACTGCTGGGGACACGTGGCATCATTTGAGTGAGATGCGTATGGTTGTGGGCAGTGTAGTGGACACGTTCTTCGAGATTAGTGGCATATGTGGTACATCATCCTGCTTTTGGACATAAAATTTGATCAAGTGGCACCAACTAGCCAGGTTGTGCGCGGGCGCATCCTGCTTTTGGACATAAAATTTGATCAAGTGGCGCCAACTAGCCAGGTTGCGCACGGGTGTAAATCAACAACTGGTGCCTCTTACTGGGTCTTTTGTACTGTATTGATTAATTCGCAAGCCATTTGACGACTTGTGCGGGCCAGCTGTCAGTATTAATTACATGCTGAAAAATCTTCTCGAGCGCCATATTGTGCAGAATTCGAATAGATTTTCGTGCTGTCAGAGCTGTCAGTAATGATGAAATCCATTACAGCTTCTCGAGGAGGCTTGCCATGTGGCGTCGCGCACCTTGGCTTTGGCGCAACCTGAGACTGGCGCAACGTAATGATCTGGTGCCACTTGATGATGGCGCACTTTAATGAGCGGCGCCCCTTGATTTTTAGCTTCTACAAGACCCCTTCAAAGGTTTTAAAGTTTGAAATTTTTCAAAATTTTGAATTACTTTGAATTTAGAAAATTTTAACACGGGTTGCGCCAGTCAAAGTTCAATAGATTCTGAATTTTAAGCGCCAGTTGTGCAACAGTTTCGAAAAGACTCTTTAGGCTATAAATAGCCGTCCAAAGAAAATTTTTAACTTTTTATCGAAAATTAATTCTCTTAAAATCTTTCATCTTCTTCTTCCCAACTCTCGAAGCTCCTCCGATGATCGTCAATGGCCCAAAGAAGTATGCCACCGTCAAGGGAAAGGTCATTGCTGGGCCTTCATCTCATGTACCGCCAATAAGAGCACCTCAATATGCGCCACCATCATCACAAACTGAAAGAGCCAACCTGACACTCGAAGGTGTTTCATCAAGAACAGACTAAACGTCGATTGGATTGACTGACTCTTTTTAGGGTTTTGGTCGATTCGCACGTCTCTTAACGTGCGGTACCTCTTTTTAGAGTGTAGGCATACTTCACAACTTGTGCCTTCTCTTTTTAGAGTTTGGTTGCTATTCACACACTATTCGTCTTTACGAACTGTGTTGCGCGAGTTTCAAATTTGTGTTTTTTGATTTTGTGAGAATGCGTATATCAAAAGTAGTGCAACTTGAAATCACGCACAATACAGATGTCGCACAACGCAGATACCGCGCAACACAGATGTCGCACAAAACGGATGTCGCGCAACATGGATGTCGCACAATATGGATGTTATGCAATACGGATGTCACGCAACCAGGATGTTGCACAACATGGATGTTATACAACCTGGATGTCGCGCAACACGGATGTCGCATAACCTATAATATTGTGTATTCTACTTCATAGAATTAAACCCTTTTTAAGACTAACTTTTGTTTGTTCTTCTTCTTTTTATAGTTGATCTTAGAGAAGACCCTGATGCTGAGAAATTTGCTTCAGCTTTCAATGTACCAGAATATAAAGAAGGCTTATCTCATGTCTCATATCCACAATATGATGTACCTGAATCCAGAAAGGCCATACTCATTGCTCAAGAAAATAACACTTTGTTATGTTTGATGAACGATGAACCTTTGGAGAGTGTAGACAATGTGGTTTATAAGAAATCGGCCTTCTTGTTTGGAGATGCAGTCAAGAAGACATCTCAACCAAAGACCAAGAAAGAAGAAAGGATTTATCAATGTAAGGACAGAATTATATATCTCACTGAGATGTCAAGACACATGTCCTTGTCCCGATATGAATTCTCTAGTCACCCTCGACCGATGGTATGGGACATGACTCCGATTCAGCAAGCCAGAGTCGGGAAAATATGTTACAAGTTAGGTCCGCAGAGCAAGGACCTATTTTACAGTACTTCAGACAGGTACAGCGCCCATCTAAGGGGTTTGAAGCCGAGTTGTATACCTCCAGAAGATTCATCGATGCTTCTTCCCGTCAGGGTAGCCATCTTTGCGAACACATTTGCTAAAGCTGAAGGAAGATACCCAGATCAGGCCATGCATTTGACAGGCCTAGTGAACCCTGACATGAAACATTGGAGCAGCTTAGTAATTTGGGTTCTAGATCATTTCAAGGACAAACTCCTCGAACTAGAACTTTATGAGGCCATCTGGACTACTATTCAAGGCTTTCGCCCAAATATTTATATGTTCTTGGCTCTGATTGAAAGATACAATGACAGAACCGGTACCTTCATGACCCCTCACGGGGAAATTGGTTTTGCACTTCATGAGATGAAATATCTCTCACATCTTCTAATGGGTAACAACCCATATAAAGAATATGTGCCCACCAATGAGGAACTGGATATTATGTCTACAGAGAACCCTCAGATGGTGGCTGTATTTGAGGAGCTTCTGTGCCATTATAAGATATGTTCCTTTTATTACAAAAGTACTTCCATAGGGACTTGTTATACAACCAAGTGGTTGCCGTATTTATTTTTAGGCCATATCTTTGAAGACAAGATAATCGAGAGTCGGGCTTGCGATCCTTGTTTCTTCAAACCGCTCAGCCGTAGCGACATAGAAAAACTGATAGAAAAGTCCAAGCATACCGATAACATTTTGGATGTGGACTGGCACCCATTTAAGGCTGGTACTACTATTGAGAGTTATCTCAGGCAGGGTTACAGACCCATGTCAAAAGAAGCCCAGTTGGCAGGGTTTTTTCTTTGTGGCTGCGACTGTTTGTAGTTCCCGAGGTCAGTGCAGTCGATAGATTTCACCGAGGCGTATTATTTGCTATTGTGCGTCTATTATTTGGCCACAAGATGGATATTCTTTCAGCGATGACTTGTTGCCTGAATGCAGGACTGCGTTCTTTTGTTGACACTATGCTGCACGATAAGGCTGCTCGGCTGGATTTTTCACGCACTGAAATGCCTTATACTTATTTGTTTGGGTGGTTATTGCTAAACCATCCCAACTTGATAGACCCTGATATGGGTGAAGTTGGAGGCAACTTTATCAGGCGTTATTCCAATACTCGATTGAATATAAACGTACTTTCAGAATGCAGAAGAGCTTTGAACCGAGGATCTGGATAGATATTTCAATGTGTCCCTCCTCCTCCAGGATATGAGAATCTTCCCCCACAACTCATGGATTTAGATACGGTATCTCTCCATCTGTCACCGACTATTTTTGCATGGTTGAAGACAATCCGACCCTAGTATATCGATTTGAGGAAGAGTGTTTTCTGGAACTATATTTGCCAAGTCGATTCGCTCGGCAATTTGGCTATGACCAGCTGCATGTGGGGAATGCCACTACTTGCCTTCAAGCCAAGGGTTTCTTGATTGATGGTTCTAGGGCTTGGAGATATTATAATGCCAGAGGCACCAAAGCTATATTGTCCATGCCCCATAATCTTGCTCAGGGTCCGCGTATGTTATACACATACGCAAATTTCTATAATTCGGCAAACACTTTTACCGAAAACTTTCATCTGGCCTACAGCTTTGCCAATGATAAGCGATCAAAGGCTGGAGTCCGTACTGCACAATTGTTCAGAGATGCAGAAGATCGAGACCCTGCCGATGAACCTCTGGAGGCTTCTCTTATAGGCTTCCTAGATGAAGTAAATGATCCGTTGGACGTATCATTAAAAGTACAAAAGGAAAAGTCTTATGCCAAGGGGTTTAAGAAAAGGAAGACTAGAGATTCATCTACTCCTTCACATCATGATGATCTTCCTTCTTCACCTAAGGCTCCAGGGAAGAAAAAGACGAAAACCACTTTGGTATTAGTGAACAGCCTACTACCAGGACAACTCGGTCCCAGTCGAAGCAGATGCATACTGGGGCATCCCCTGGGGAAGGAAAGATAACTCCTTCCTCGGTTCCAAAATAGAGTAGAGTCGCCCGAGAAGAAATGCTCAGAATGCGAGATGACCTTGATGAGGTCGAAGAAGAACCTGTAGCACCTCTTCTACGGAAAGCCAGAAGAAAATTGCTCGTGACTCGAGCAGAATGTCAAACAATTGACGCTTCCTCCATCACTTCCAGACCAAAGGAATCTGATATATCATTACCCTCGCAGAAGGATTTACTATCTCAAAAAGGTAATTTCTATACTTTTAAGCATAATTTAAGATATAAATAATATATATTGATATTATTCTTTTTCATCTACAGAGACTACAATAATTGATATTCCAACTCAGTTACTACCGAGGAAATCCCAGGATATCGAGTTGTACGGACGACTGTTTCCGTAACTGTACTGGCTGCAGCAGGAGTAACACTGTCATCCCCGACTCCAAATGTCCCAGAGGTTACATCCCCCGAAGAGGAGTTGCCTCCTATAGAATCTTAAGCTGGGGTTGCCGATCTTTCGGCCGCTCAAACTCCTACTCGTTCTCAAGAAGATCAAGAAATGATAGATGCCCTCCTAGATTGTGACTATGGCATGTGTCAATCGGAGATAATTCTGCAAGTGCTGCTGAAGAAGAACCAATTTTAGTACATGTCCCACTGATACCGACTGAAGAAGGCCATATAATTATCGAGGGTGAAGAACACCCCGTTATTGATGAGAGGCATCCAAGACTAAAAACTAATGAGCCTAAAAATAACAAAGATTAGGCTACGGCTCTTGAAGATGCTGGGAATGATAAAAATCCCAACACTGTTGCTGCGGAGACTCAGACCCCTACCGATCAAGCTTTTGAAGTCAGGGATGTAGAAGAGATTGCCCCAGCTGACCACGCAGAATCAGGGGCCGGAAGCAGCCATTTCTTATCAGGCGGCTCCGAAGTTGGAAGTAGTCAGGCAGCCGTGTCTGAAACTACCATGGCCAGGCTCCGCTCTGATCTAGACATGCCCCGTGAGACCCCATATGTATTGCCAAGAACAGGCAAAATTTTGACTTTTATTTACTCTAATTCCTGTAATAATGTGTAATGACTGTGTATCTTGATTACAGTGGGTCCTGTGGGGACACTTGTAACAGCTGTGTCGACCACATTCAGTTTCAGCTTGACCATGGCTCCCCTAGATATGGGGACCCAAACTGGAGAGGAAAGTTCTTCTATGATGCCAGTACTCGAGTCTCCTGGTGTACAATCTGTAATTCCTCCAGCTACTGCAGAAATAAGAATTCAAACAGAAGTGGCTACACCGGGTATCTCAGCGATGAACAGAGCTATCGTCGAAGCTTATACTAATGCTTTCTTTACTTATCTGAAGCCTCTAATTCAAATGGTCATGGAAAAGGACCAACCTTATGAGTCAGTAAGGGGCCCTTCCTCCTTCATCATTGGAGCCACCCGTAAGATTGGAGATCTGGATAGAGTCAACTATTTAGATCATATTTTGAATGAGCTTAAAGAATCAATCAAATCTTATAAAGATCTAACAAGAGGAAACATCCAGAAACTCGTAGATGCTGAATGCGAGGTGACGGCTCGCGAGGCTGCAACACGAAAAGCAGAGTTTAAAGCTTCTATGGTAGCTTTCTCACAATGCTCTGTAGAGTTGGAATCTCGCATTATCGAGACAACTTCTTTTGTTGAGTGCTATAAGACTGAAGCTGAAGAGAAAGAGAAAGAAGCTGCTGAATATCAAGTTCGCCTCCAGGATCTAGAAATTGAAATGGCTCGGCTTCAAGAAGCAATCAATGCAGCTCGACGATGTGAAGAAGAGGTATTGGAAATGCATCAAATTGCTGCGAGTCAATTAGATGACTTGAGGAGGCAACGGGATGCACTTATCCAAATCGAAGGTGCAGAACTGGAACGTCGAGCTGATTCGCTGCAACCTTTTGATCCAGAATCTGGAGGAGCTCTTGCTAGGCAAAAGGTACTCGACTCCAGAGTAGAGAGAGCTAAGAATTTGAAGAGACTTATCGTTGATCTCAGTACTCAGCCTCCCCAGTGAAGCAATCTATAGAAGCTTTTGTCTTTTTGTCTTTCACATGATGTACTTTTTGATATTTTGAACAATATTGAAATAAAAATTAATGCTCTTTTTGTGATTCCATTACTTATTATATATCTATAGTAGATATAAGTAATAGATAAGAATAGGAAAATATGTTCAGAGGTACCGGACATGACATATCTCCTAAAAGAAAATAACAATACTAATTATATCTGTTCAGAGGTAATGTGGACGTGACATAATATAATTCTCAGAATATTATCATTTCAAAAGACGACTTTATCAGAGGTAATATGGATGTAATAAGCCGCTGATGTAGATGATAGAATTCAGAGGTAATGTGAACATGAATTCATGTATTCATTGATTATCTTTGAATCAGCTGGGATTCAAAAATAAGATATCTTTTAAAACGATTAGGTTCCAAAAGATTAGGTTTATGATCAGGTGATATGATGTGGATATACTCCGTTGGAGATTTTAATAGTTTATCAGAAGGGTGAACAAAAGACAATAACTCAATATTTTTTTAGTATGTACAACATTCAAAGAATATCTTATATTTCCTTCAGACATAGTACTTTTTTAAGAATTTGTCGTTGATCAGCATCATAGCAACTCAGCCATCCATCTCAGTTAGTTGATAAGCTCTGTTTGAGAAAACTTTGCTTACAACATAGGTTCCTTCCTATTTTGCTTCGAATTTGCCATTGCTCATGTGTGTCATAGTCATAGGATGTTTGACAGTAAGGACTAGTTTGCCTTTTTAGAATGCTCGTACTTTGACCTTTCGGTTGAAAGCTTTGGAGATACGGGCTTGATATAGCTCAATATGTTGTTGAGCTAGTAACCGTTTCTCGTCCAATGCTTCAAGCTCCTAAAGCCGAAGGTGATCATTGTTTTCTGTTGTGAGTTTATTGGCAAGTACAATCATTAAGGAGCGAATTTGAATTTCTAATGGTAGGACAGCTTTGCATCCATATACCAAGGAGAAAGGTATGCAACCGGTTCGAGTGCGTATAGTAGTACGATAAGCCCATAGACATTCTCTAAGCTTTTCACTCCAGTTTCTTTTATTGGTAGAAACGAATTTTTTGAGAAGCTTGATGATAGTTTTGTTGAATGCTTCAGCCAGACCGTTAGCTGCAAGATTGTAGGCCGTGGAAGCAACATTATTGATTCTGTTATCATCATAAAACCTAGTAAACTTTTGACTGATGAATTGTGGTCCGTTATCATGAATGATTCATCGAGGAATACCGAATCTGTATATCACATGATGTTTAATGAAGTTGATGACGTTGATAGTCTTAACTTTAGATAAAGGTATGGCTTCCGCCCATTTCGAAAAGTAATCAGTTATAGCTAGTATAAATCGATGTTCTCTAGATGACGGTGGATTGATAGGACCAATGACATCCATACCCCAAGCTTCAAAGGGCTATGATACGGCAGTCGGATGAAGGAACTCCGATGGTTGATGGATGAAGTCTGTATGGATTTGACAGGCTTGACATTTCCTTGCATATTCAATGGCATCTGATACCATAGTGGGCAATTAGTAGCCCATACGTCGGATACGATCTTATAATTTAAGATCGGACTGATGTACACCACATACACCATCGTGAGCTTCCCGTAGTATTTATTTTACTTTATCTTCCGCAAGACAACATAAGAGTAGGCCATCAAATGTTCGTCGATAAAGGGTCTTAGAAGTGTGATTGTAATAAAATTGGAGTGATCGCCTACGGATTGTTATAGCTTCCTTAGAATTTTCAGGTAAAATGTCATGTTCCACAAAGTCAATAAAAGGAGCCCTACATTCTTCACTAATGACATTGATTTCAGTTGAATTGATAAACTCAATATTTAAGTTATTTTCAATGCAAAACAACTCTCTGTTAGTGATGACAATCATTTGTTGCCTTTTCACTAGAATTGCTAATACGGCTGCCAGATTAGCTAATGCATCAGCCTCAGTATTGCATGCCCGACGTACATGTTTAATGAAGAAGCCCTTGAACAATGTAGCCAGCCTAACTGCCGCTTCATAATATGGGACGAGATCCTCGTGCCGAACTTCATTCGTGCCTCTAACCCGATTGACGATCAGTTTAGAGTCTCCATATACTTTAAGATATTCAATATCCAATTGTTTAGCCAATTGGAGACCAGTGAGCATAGCGTTGTATTCATCCAAGTTATTGGAACACGACTCGTCTAAAGAATAAGCTCTTTGAATAGCTAATCCTTCTGGCAATACGAGGATGATTCAAACTCCAACGACAATAGCACATTTTGGTCCTATTCTGGATACACCGTCAAAGAATAGATGCCAGGCAAGAATTTCTTCTAAAATCATGTTGGATTCCAAAGTTTTATCCAAAATCTCGTCATAGAGTTTAGACGTTTCGAGAATTGGATGAGCTGCCAGAAAGTCAGCAAGAGCTTGACACTTAACAGACTTTTGAGGAACATAAACCATATCATATTGTGCTAATAATATGGCCCATGTAGCAAGCCTAAAATTGAGTGTACTAGGCTTCTTCATCAAGACCCGGAGAGGGTTAACTCTAGAAATAACATGAATAGTTTGGCCGGTGATGTAATGTCTCGTTTTTTGCACAGCAAACATCAAAGCTAAACATTTTTTTCCGCCGGGCTGTATCGATGTTCAGCTCCGATCATTGTGCGGCTGAGATAATAGATAGCTTGCTCATGACCTTCTTTGTTCTTCTGAGTTAGTAAGGCACCCAATGAGTGATCCATTGCTCGAACATACATCAGAAAGGGTATTCCTGAGACTAGAGGCACTAGAACTGGAGTATTCATCAAGTACCGCTTTATATCTTCAAATACTTGCTGGCATTCTTCAGTCCAAATAAAATATATACCTTTCTTCATGAGTTGAATGAACGGTCTACAGCGTCCAGAGAGATTTGAGATGAATCTCCTGATGTACACAAGTCGTCCCTGGAATCCTCGTAACTCTTTTAGGTTGCGTGGAGGATGCATCTCTTGAATGGCTTTGATTTTCTCAGGGTCAACGTGTATACCTTTAGAGGTAATAATGAATCCAAGAAATTTGCCACTAGAGACTCCCAGAAATGACTTGGTGGGATTCATATTGAGTTGATGTTGGCGCATTAGATCGAATATAGTTCTCAAGTCTTGGATGTGGTCTTCCTTTAGACGACTTTTGACAGCAATATCATCTACATAGCATTCAACTGTCTTTCGCAAATGATCACGAAAGATAGTACTCATAGCCCACTGATAAGTTGCACCAGCATTTGTAAGACCAAACTGCATGATAGTGTAACAGTAGACTCCGAGAGGAGTGCAAAAAGATGTATGTTTCTCATCTTCTGGATGCATCTTGATTTAATTGTATCCTGAGAATCTATCCATAAAAGACATTCGTTCGAATTTGCAAGTATTGTCGATCATGACATCAGTGATCGGAAGAGAAAACTCATCCTTGGGACAAGCATCGTTGAGATCTCTAAAGCCAATACAGACTCTGACCTTTGTTGTTTTCTTCATAATTAGGACAACATTGGCAACCCAATCAGGATGTTGTTCTTCTCTGACAAAACAACAAGAAATAAGTTTCTTGACTTCAGTTTCTATGGCATCCATCATATCAGGTCGGAATCGACGTTGTTGTTGTTTGACTGGCTTTACATTGGGCAAGATATTGAGCATATGGGTAGCAATCTGAGGATCCAGTCCTGGCATATCTTTATAATTCCAGGCGAAGACGTCAATGTATTCTCAAATAAGCTGAATGAATTCTTGTTTTTTTGCTTCTGTGAGACTCTTGCTGATGAAGATAGGTCTTGGCGAGCCTTCATCGCCAACATAAATCTGAATTAATTGATCTTCAGTAGGGGGTTCCCGTTTCTTAAACTGAAGTTCCAATTGAGTGTCCATCCTTTGTGCCCACGGATCTGCTTCAGAAACTTCAGTAAGGTCATCATCGTCTTCTGAGAATTCAGCAGACGCCATATTAGAAGATAGTGTCACCCGATGGATATGACCTACACTGGTATCAGAATCTCATAAAACAGAATTAGAAGAGTTAGATTGCTCTTCTTTATCGGATTCGGAGGCTTCTGGAGTCGGAATTGGCGAGGTATAACCCAATCCCCATTTCGTTTTGTTGTAATATTATTGTGACTTTCCTTTTGGAGCAGGGATACGAATAGGAGTTTGCCTTCCCTTACCACCATTGAGACCAGCTTTAAAATTGTAGTCCATCTTTTGAATGATATCTTTTGATTGTTGACTATAACGACGTAGTTGTAGTCTTCCAGTATCGTGATTTCTTCTTCACTATTGGGCGTGATCTTCTGTTCTGTTCCTTTACTAAAATGTATAGAAAATTCATCTCTCTTCCTGGAAGGAACTAAGAAGAAGGAGTCTTGCACTAGTTCGAGCAATACTTCATCTTGGAGAGGTTAAAGTGCTCCTATTGTAAATGGTTTGAAGTTATCTAACATTTCTAAATAACATTGAGTATAATAAAAGACATCAGTATACTGTAAAGGAGATGCTACTTTATTGATTTGTACATCATCATTTACAACAAGATTCTTGGCCTTAACAGAAGGCTTAGTAAGGTTGATAACCAGATGAGGTTTGTTACGACGAAGGTCAATAATAAGAGGCTCAGAAGAGGTGAGCTCCATCTGTCCATCTTTCCAGCAGGAGGCAGTTTGTTATGAGAGGAAAGATGGATAGTCAATGTCTGAGAAGAAGATGGACGAGTAGTACATCCTTTGACTGGGATTATGAGAACATCATCTGAGGTGTCTTTCTGATCTTCCTCACTATCCATCACCAATACAACCTTCATAAACTCTTCTTTGTACATCCGAGAATCAGTACAATATGCTTCAATGCCCCTGAAAGGATTTAGATCAGCTACTTCCTTCTGGACTTCTCCATTGACATCCACATATTTAAAGCATTTGTGGAGAGTGAATGGTACAATGTTATGTTCATGCAGAAATGGTCTTTCCAGTAAAGCATTATAGGAGCCATGATTATCGATTACATAGAAGGTAACCTTTGTACGAAGATTACTGATTTGAACTTTCAAGCGAATCTTCCCCAGGGGTTCACTTCTTCCAGAATTAAATCCCAATATTGTTATGATAGTTGTTGAAAGATTATGTACAGGAATCTTTAATGCATCTAGTAGAGTCTTCAGCATGATGCTGAGTGCAGACCCAGGGTCGATCAAGATGCGATCAACTTTCATGGTATCGACATATCCCGTGAAGTAGAGGGGTCGGTCATGACGATTATCTTCCAGCAGCATATCATCTTGTGTAATGTGATATTGGGCATCAGTTCCATCACACTATGACAATGAAAGCAGGTTACAGGCTCCTCCTCTGACTTCTTGAGGAGTATTAGACAAGTATCAGCTTTTATCAAAGCTTCACTCAATGTTTCTCGAGTTTTCTTCGAGAGACACAGTAGCTTAAAAATTGATAACCTTGCCGGGGTATTAGCCAGCTGAGCCAATATATTAAAGTTATACGGCTTCTCGAGTTCCAGAGATGGAGTCTTCTTTAATACTTTATCGAAGCAGACAGGTTGTTTTCCTTTGTCAGTCGCCATCGGTTTAGGAGGAGTTGGTTCTACTGGAGGCGATGAAGCCGATGGAACATTGACAGCAGGAGAAGATGATGCTGGAGGAGCCTCCGGAGCCAGAACAGGGCTCTATTGACCTTCTTAATAGTCTTTCAGGTAAAGTCGCCCAGACCTGGTACCAGTTAAGGCTTCTTCTTCGGATAAGGTTCGAAGGACACCATATTGCAACTCTTTGCCCGGATCTTGCTTTTGGAAGGTTTTCTTTGGCAAGATGAATAGTATGTCCAGTAACCCAAACCAACACGAGATTGGTTGTGTGAAAGGCATAAAAAAAGAGGTACAGGAGATCCTTTTCCATGATTCAGGCTGGAAGATTTTGGAGATCGTATCTTATTTTTGTCATGAGTTTGCGAGATTGTTGACTATATATATATATATATATATATATATATATATATATATATATATGGAAAGCTGGTTGGTAATTAGCCTCTAGCTTTGGCAGCGTTGTCTCAGAAGAAGAAGAAGAAGAAAAAGAAGAAGAAGAATCTGCCGCCGAGGTGAAGGTAGCAGTTAAAGGTGGAGGACAGTGTTCACCCAATGAAGTCATGTCACATAACTTGTATTTGGCTGCTTTCTTGGACTTTGTAGATGAAAAAGGTGCTTCAAAGTCAGCCACCAAATCAGGATGGATCCACATAATCTCCCCCTTATTAGTAGACAGAGGAACAAGACCATCAGTTCGTGCATGTAGGAGATTAATAATCTCCAAAGTGGTTCTCGGGATGGGAATGACGTCGTCCTGCACAAGTTAAGCAAAAAAATTGCCAAACTGTAGAGAGACGATGTTAGCCGTTACAGTCTTTCCGTCTTGTTGGAGAGTAATTGCACCAGAATTAACCATCTCCTGGATTTTATCTTTAAGCACATAGCATGCTCGAGTCGAATGTTCGATAAACCTGTGGTAAATACAATATTTAGGGTTGTCGGTTTTACATACTTACTCTGGCCATTTTGCATCCGGCAGTTGAAGTTTATTACTCTTGATCAGGCAATCAAAGATGCTCATGATATCATCTTTATCAAAGGAGTATTCTTCTTTCGGACGTGGTGTTCTCTGTGGTGGTATCGTTGGAGTAGGTGTTGATTGACCTATATTGATGGCTAGTGTTTCTTTGCCTTTGACATTGATAGCCAAAATCTCTTTACCCTTGTGGTTGTTCTGATGGCCACCGTTATTTGATCTAGCATGTTCATCTTTGTCAAGATTAGGCATTTAAATACCTAATTGTTTGAACTTATCAGCACTTTCTTCTGCCGCTTTAGCATTCACTATGAATGAAGGCCAATTCTGGAACTGCGTCGATCCAGTCCACATGCTGATTATAGGTAACAGGTTTGATTTGCAAGTGTCTATAGTCAAAGCATCTGGAGTTCCGAGAGGCATTTTGAGTGCCTCACGGCGGAATCGTTCAATGAACCGTTCAGTTGTTTCATTGTGTCATTGTTTAATTTTAATTAGAGCAGACATAGGCATGTCATTTGTTCCCTCATAAAATCATTCCAGGAATATTTGTTTGAATCCGGAGAAAGAGGTTATACAACCATCTGGCAAACTGCGATACCAATCGTAAGCTGCACCTGCTAAACATTCGACGAACACCCTCGTGAGTCATTTGGCTGTAGTTGATCAGTCATTACCTCAAAGTGATTGAGGTACTGACTTGGATATGTGCTACCATCAAACAGCATAATAGTAGGAGATTTATATTTGGAAGAAAATTGGACTTCCTTCCACTCTATAGGATAAGGTTGCTTGATCCCAAGCTTCTGTAATCCGTCTTTCTGCTTGAAGGCTTCAAATTGAGTAGTAAAAGTTTTACGGCCTCATTAGTATCTTCCAATCATTGTGGAGCAGTGGACTGATTTGATATGTTGGGAGGAGGTACTGCATGATTAGTACCACCCCTAGCAACAGATTGACTTTGAATAGCCTGTACTGTTATAAAAGCGGTGTGAGGAGACTGTACCTCCAGACCAATGTTGACGGGAGCTGATGTCGTTACAGGTTATTGGATCGGAATCAGATTCATAACCGGAGGAACCGTATGTTATGTCATAATCACAGCATGCATGCCTGTCATCATCTCAACCATGTGTTTGCAAGAACAAAAGTTTGATTACAAACTAAGAAAAGAGTATAAGACTATAATTGATTTCTGGGGAAGTACAACTGTAGGAATCTGATCCGAAGACGATCACTTATCCCTTGGATGATGTGATATCGAAGACACGAGCCTCTGGAAGATGCAACAGCACTTTGTCAGTAGATTATGATCATTAGTGATGCTTTAGAACTGATTTAAAACTCTATTTATATAGTTTTGAAATAATTATTTTCTGAATTGCGTGCACTTCAGGTTGCGCACCTTCTATCCAGTTGTGCGAACGGTTACTTGAACTACTGGGGACACCTGGCACCGTTTGAGTGAGATGTGCATGGCCGTGGGCAGTATAGTGGATACGTTCTTTGAGATTAGTGGTATGCGTGCCACATCATCCAGCTTCTGAATAAAAGTTGATCAGGTGGCGCCAACTAGTCAGGTTGCACGCGGACGTAACTCAACAACTGGCACCTTTGACTAAGTCTTTTGTACTATTTTGATTAATTCGTGCGCCACTTGACAACTTGTGCGGGCCAGCTGTCAGCATTAATTACATGCTGACAAAATCTTCTCGAGCGTCGCATTGTGCGGGATTCGAATAGATTTTCTTCGACTGACGAGCTGTCAGTAATGATAGCAAGTGTTACAGCTTCTCGAGGATGCTTGCCACATGGAGCTCGTGCATCCTGGCTTAGGCGCAACCTGATACTGGCACAACCTAATGATCTGGAGCAACCTAATAATTTGGCGCCACTTGATGATGGTGCACTTTAATGAGTGGCGTCTCTTAATTTTTAACTTCTACAAGACCCCCTTCAAAGTTTTTAAAGTTTGAAAGATTTTAAAATTTTGAAATACTTTCAATTAGATGAACTTAATACGGGTTGCGCCAGTCAACTGTTCAAACAAATTCTAAATTTTAAGCACCAATTGCGCAACAGTTTCGAAAAGACTTTTTAGGTTATAAATAGCCGTCCAAAGAGAACTTTTAACTTTTTATCGAAAGTTAATTCTCTTAAACTCTTTCATCTTCTTCTTTCAAACTCTCGAAGATCCTTCGACGATTGGATATTTGATATAATTACTCTTTCTTTGTATTCATCCTCATTATATTTTTATATTAAGTCTATTTTTAATTTCGAGGACGAAATTCTTATAAGTTGGGTAGGATGTAAACCCCCAAATTTTTGAGTATTTTTCTCGGCTTAAATTAAATTTTTACTATTTTAGAATGAATTGTAAATTATTGGTTATTTTCTTTTTGTATAATATTAATGATAGATTTTTATACCTAAATGTGGATATAAATTACCTTTTAATAAATATTTACAAATATTATTTATATAAGTATTATTAGGGTTAGAGATTTTTTTAAGTCTTTTTTGATTAGATATTAAAGCATTTACTATATGATAAGTACTGAATACTTCCTTGTATATATATATGGTTAAATGTTATTTCTAAATTATTTTAGTATTTGGAATGCTAGAATGATTTATTAATAGTAATAATTGAATAGTACTAATATAAAGGTGCATTAAATATTTTAATAGGAATATATTTTCTTATATGCCAACTCAAATATTTTTTAATTATATATAAGTATACATAGAAGTAGATAGGAAAAAGAAAAAGAAAAAGAAAAAGAGCATGGAACAGTGCATAGCACTGTTCCAATAAAGCGCAGGTCAACCCGACCATCCCCCCCCCCCCCACTTTTTTGCAAGCAACAGAACAGAGTCAAGGTCTCTGAAAGAAGGATATATATATATATATATATATATATATATATATATATATATATATATATATATATATATATATATATATATATATATATTAAAATATATATATATATATATATATATATATATATATATATATATATATATATATATATATATATATATATATATTTTAATATATATATATATATATATATATATATATATATATATATATATTAAAAATATATATATATATATATATTTATATATATATATATATATATATATATATATATATATATATATATATATATATGTATGTATATATATATATAACAACTCACTGTTCCCCGAAGGGAACAGCACCTGATGTTTGGCCCACAGGATTACACCCAAGCCGGTTGGCCACCCGCAGCAGAGTTATATATAACTCTGTTATATATATGGCTTACGCGAAATCGAGAACCCCCGAAACCCTAGCAACAACCTCGCCGAACTTGAGGAGCGACTCTAGCGTGACACGCACACTCCGACGCCGCCATCCCGCCGCCGATGACTAGCCACCGTCGCCTGAACACCACCGGGCCGACCCAAAACAGAGAGCTCTGTTTTACTCGACCGCAGGTACGCCAACTTCCCCCTCGTCGTTCTTCCATCATACTCCACTATTTTCGATTTCGTCGAATCCTACATAGAGCCTATCCAACCCTCTCTAAACCCCTCTAGATAGAATCTTGTAAACCATACTACCTTGCTCAGGAAATTGAACAAAAGTTCCCGAAAAACTGTCGGAATAGAACAGTTTTAGAGCAGTCCCAACCCACGACTTGGAAGCCGAATTTTGACCCAAATATTGACAGTTTCAACAAACCAATTGAAGACGGTCATTAACAATATAACCAAGAATGAAACGCATCTTTTAGATCGGATTTTCAATCACTATACAGCAAGTAATTCATGATTGAACTTGACAAAAATATTATTTTCAAAATATTAAAATTTTAGAAAACATTCCCGATACGGCGTACGCCCCGACAAACCGGGCGACGTGGTCGCGCGCTATACGCATCGAAAGGCGCGTATGGTTGTTGCCGACGTGTGGGAACTGACGGGACTCGATTTCGTTGTGTGTGTGCGACGAAATCAGTACGTATCCGTCGAGATACCCCCGTATCGACGTTTTGTAAACTTGACCATAACTTCGTGCACGTTCGTCGGATCGACGCGAAACTTGCGCCATCAGGACCGTATCGATTTTTTGGTCCTGTATACCAAGTTTGGTCCAATTCTGAGAAGGTTGATCGGAACGCCAAAATTGGCGGGCCCGCGACCTGCTCTAACGGGCAAATTTGTACACAGCCCACCGGAATCCCACTTTGGACATACGGTTGGGTTCGTCTCCTCAAATCGGACCCGTAGACATATAGTTTGACGACTTTAGAGACCATAGATACTGGTACGCGTTTCGGTGCAAAACGGGTCCAACGGCGGACATCGTTTTGACCTGAAATTACGATTTTGTCCCTGATCCAGAATTTTACTTTTGGACAGGCGTTTCCTAGACATATCTTTTATACCATACTCGTTCATGATGTTTGTTTCAGCATCCGGAGCTTCTTGTGGATTTTGACTTTCGTGTTGACGATTCTGATTGTTGGATTTTGCTGCTTCTCGCACCACCCTCAGGCAAGATACCTTGCCTTATTTACTGTTATAATTATATGCACCTTTATTTATTTATTTACTGCATATTTATTATCTGTTCTTAGTTGGATCCATTACTTGCTATTTTTACTTTACTTTATTTTGCTTTCAGTTTTTTTTTTTCTTGTTTTTTTGCATATGGACCTAGTCTTAGCGAACTACCTTCTGTTAGTGACCTTGGGAGGGAGAAGACAATTAAATGTATGGGCTACCCCAAATCCAACAACTGTAGTAACTGCGTACTACGGTAGTCGAGTCGCGAGGGTCACTAGCCTCGAGCTATGTGGACTGATGGGTCACGTGGGCCGCTAGCCTCGAGTTATGCCGGCTGATAGTATTGGTACTTGACGTGTGCGTGTTATGAGTTATTACCTTGTCCTGGGGAAGTCAGCCTTCACCTGCCCATACATCGATATGTCTTCTAAATTGCCTACTAGAAAGGTTATGAGACCTTAGCAAATTTCATGTTCCAATCATGGCATAGAAAAATGTCACATCGCGGAATAGTAAGTTACCCCTTGTCCTTGTTTGGTTGTAGGGGTAGCCTACTATTTCGATGATAGGATATTGAGCCGTGTTATGGTTTGGACACTTTTACTTTATCTTTATTTTATGGTGCATTTATATTCAGTTCATATGGCATGTTCTTCCTGTATCTTGTTACGTCCCTCTGAGGACCTGGTGACCTCTCCAGGTATAGATGATTTCTCGCAGGAGTATGGCTCAGCACTGGATCCATCATACCTTGATGATGAGGCGTCTGATATCTAGATTCATGTGGTTCTTTGAGACTCATAGTGGACATCTACTGTATTTGAGATTATTTTCATAGCTGTTTGGTGTGGGCATATCCACCCGGCTATCTTTTGACTCACTCATTTATTCTATTTTGACTTCTTATAACTTCTGTGTCTGCTGTGGATGAGATATAGTTTTACTGATTTTTCTGGCCTGCGATTATATTATTACAGCTTATGTATATATACGAGGATTCCATATATTGGAGTATTCATCGTATATATGCAGCTGGCATGTCTACGTACTTGGTCCTAAGTATTTTGGGACTGGGTCGTTACAGTCAGCCACTCACCTTAGTTTTTTCTTCAGGCGAGGGACTGGTTGGCTGCACTTAGACGTCGCCTACGCGATCACCTGCAATCGCATAAGCAACTGAATAGAATATTATATTATTCAAGGAATTCTATACGAATACGAAGTTCGAAAATGCAAGCTATAAAAACCATCGAAACATTCACGAAAATGCATTCACGAAAACCAAAGCCAAGGCAAGTGCGACATAAAAAGCAGAGCAACGGGAGGTCTCTCCCGACTGAGCCGCAGAGCCAATCCTTAAGGCGCAACCCGCTGAATATGGGACTTGATTCCGAAGAATCCTTTCCACAACAAGAAAATGATCTTAATTCAATCATTTTCGTTCGACCGATTCAACCGATCCCGATCTATCGGTCCCGATTGAATCAGTAGCGACAGTGTTCCTCTCTCGTGCACCCCGTGGACGAAAATGGGGCACGATGTAGGGACGAGGCACTACAAAAATTTAAGTCATTTATGATCATTGATGAAATAGTAGTATACGGGAGCTCAGTTGGATAGCATGCAAGTGGCACGTGCGTAGTAGGCTCAAAATAGGTCAAAACCATATATTAGGTCAATTAGATTGGACTGATGTCGAGTTTCGAAATTAAATTGAAAGTTAGGTCATATTTTATGGTAGATGGTCAAATGGCCTAAATTGACCCGAAAGTTTTGCAATACAAAAAGAGTACAAGGGAACAAATTTGAGCGGGACATGATATATCAACATGAAGATAAACTTGTCTAGATAAAGACTCATGAAGAACGTTTTGAGAAATTGACATCTCTGGCGTTCCAAAAATCAAACACACGAAAAAGTATATTTTTAATGTTCAAAAATAATTATAATACAATATTTATTAAAAAATAATTCATTTAATAAAATTTAAAATAATCCCTAAAATCCAGGGGCTTATAACCTACCCACCTTAGAGAATTTTATCCTCAAAATTACAATAAGACACAGTATAAGAAGATAGAAGATTAATATATTAAAGGAGTCAAGTACGACTAGTCGTACACAGTTTCTAGGGAGTATTGAATACAATAAGATCTAATTAAGCTGACATAACTCACCAAGAGCTAGGGTGCACTCGCTTACATATGCATCCCAACTTATAGGAATTCAGCAGCATGACCAAGGATATGATCCTACTAATAAGATTCATGATAAGCCATATTTCTATAAGGGATACGAGAATATAGGTATTTACAGACTGCAAAAATCTAAGGAAACTTAGGTACTATCATGGTACTGTTGGTCAGGGTTTCAATAAATTAGAAGAGATTGACGTAGATGGACATAACTGGAGTGAGGTAGCATAGTGGGATTTGCATAACGGAAAGATAAGTTCAAGAGGTTTGTGAACAGGGAGTTACAAATCATGGCAAAATTTTGATAAGTTCAAGGAAGACGACTTAGGTAAATACTTAATCAGGAATTTGGAAAGAATGACGTCTAGGATAATATTATCATTTGGCATAAGAGATATAAAATCAAGGTTTTGGTTTAAGATCTAGGCATAGCTAAGGAAGAAGAGGATCTTTTTAGTCGTATTTTAGAATCAAGAAATGGCTAAGTCACGCAACCGTGATTTACGAGCTTAGAAATAGGAAGGGAAAGAATATGGATACGTCTAAAACAAATACTGGAAGTCACTTAAGAATCTGGAAATCGAGCAGGCTGAGTAATTACAAACCAATTCATACTACGGTTTAGCCTATCTTTCAGGTTCCTAGGATAACACATGGTCCCTCAAACACGGCTAATCAATCTTTTCTAGAATCAAACTCATAGTATTCGAAAGTCCTTGATATCGTCCAATTTTTATTAGTATACTCTACTTCACGGCTTATTCCTTTTTATTAAAATTTTTGTTATCACGATACCAAGTTGCTCATAATGTGATCTGCTGGGGTCTTTAAATATCCTCTATCCTTGAAAATACACAACCTTTAATTCTTAACCTCTTTCATCCATATAAAATGTCATCATCTTCTAAAATGTATCATCCATTATGCACAACTATACTCTAGATTCTATTATAAATCTATTTAGGGTAACTCTACCTCTCCATCTTGAAATCTTTTCTTCTCATCTCTTGCCGTAATCTTGATCAGGTGCTTACAACTTTTCCATATCAACATCTTCGCTTTTTATTATCATTTTTCTAATCTTACCTTTATGTATCATAAATTTGTATCGTCTGTCTCCTCGAGATAATCTCCTCATTCTTTATCTGGATCTCAACTTCAAGCTCTTGCTTAAGGTATGGTTCTCTTCTCTTTATGTTGTCGTAGATAATCATGGTCGTAATCCTCGTCTCAATATTTTTTCTTGAAATTTCATTCTTATTCATCTTCATTTATTCAGACTAAACGTACTGTTCCTTATCATTCTCTCTTCTATCATATCCACTACCTATCCTCAAACTAACAATTGTTCAATTGCAATTCCTCTGGGGTCTCTAACTAACTTGCATCAACAAAAGGTTTGCTAGTCTGCCTCTTGAGGTAAGGTTCTAACTCTATTCCTAGATCCTTGGCTACGATTAATCATCAAAGGTCATGATCAAGTCTTAAACTTAATCAACTATGAAACTCCAAGCTATACTTTTACAAGCCTTAAGTCATATCCAATAACAGCATAACCAATTATCTAACTATAAGCAATTATACATTTCTTACAAGCACACCTAACTATCTGCTAGGACAAATTGAGGCTTGGTCAAATGCGTACTTATATATAATACCTCTATCATAGTCCAACTCTATTGATCCTAGTCCCTATCTTCAATAGTTCATTCGAGGTTTGACTCGTCCAATACAGAGTTGATGGACTAGTCCAACTTAGACTTACATACTCATCGATCATATTTCTCTCTGATATTGCTAAATCGATAATAATCTTCCTGTGGTGGTTCTTCATCATCCAAATTTTTTTCTTTTCCCATTAAACCATACTCATGAATTCTATATCCTCTACGTAAAAAAATTTCCTCAAATTTTGTACAACATAACTCCAAATGTTTTTATCTAGTCATGATCATCATGCTCCATCAATTTATTCATCCTGACGGTTCCTCGAACTTTAATTGCTATCATCCCTTGAAACTTCTAAGTTGTCTTCCTTCAAGTTCAATCCTTACGATCAAAGAATTTTTCGGTACCTTCCCTAGTCAACCTGTATGGTTTTATGATAGTTCTCTGCATTACTCTATCTAACTCAAGCAGATGGCAGCATAGTTTTGGCCTAACGGTCCTTATGTCTCCTGTTATGGTTGAACCACACACTATTCTCTATTCCACATCCTATCTTAGAGGGGTGTCTTTACAGTCTACCCACCTTAGTTAATCACCTAGCCCTGTCAAGCATGTGTTACTATATCCTTTCAAGTAAACTTCCTAGCTCAATGTGATAATTTACATGATGTTGTCGAATCACTAATTTACGACTCAGCAAATCATTCAACCAGAGGGATTTTTTTCCTATAGGACCTAAACCTCGATAGAAAGGCCATTCTTATCCTATCTGTCTACCTAGTAAAGATGTCTATATCCAAACCTCTATATACCCCAAATAATTACATACAAGATATTCTATCTACCTTAGTCACAATCAATAATAAATTAATGACGAAGTGATCGTCAACACAAGTGTTCGTCCTTCCGAGAGAGGGAACGACGAGAATTCATGAATAGTAATTTAAGAATGGTATGATTGAGCACAATACGAATTTTCAAGGGCGATAATAGAAGTAAAAGGAATTTCCAATAGTAGTAGTGGATTGAGATTCTAATATATCATCCTAATGCAGGCTCGTCCGGTGCAGTAATATAACCGAAATGATTTACCTCGACCTGTATAGGCCACCACAAAAACATGTCATGCCCTAGTTCCAAAATATATAGGAACTTGAAGCGCGAGCATGCCAGCTAATACGATCTAGGATAAGTTCCCAATTTAATGGACTTATCCCTAGACGTACTACATTGTACAGGGTACTAAGAGTAACTGATCATCTATATCTCAATCCACGATAATGAAACGAATACCAAGAATGAACATAATATAATAAAGTTGGCCACCCAGTAATATACATGTTCGAGCAAGCTCAAGAAAGGAATAAGCTTGAAAATAATAGGCTATATAGCAGCATGAAGCAAATATAGGTAAAAATATATGCAGGAAAGAGTAAATGGAAATACCAAGAACACATATATAAATATATACCTGAGACCTCGGTGCATTACGCAGCACCTGTCTAGCTACTCTGCACTAACTGCTCAGCAAATACTTGGAGAGATTACCAATTCCTCAGCGGGACGTAGCAAGATACAAAAATATATGCCAAAATATGAACTGGATAAAATGAACAATCTGAATCATAACATGGTCCAATATCTAGTCATCAATCAGTAAACCATATCTCTGACCAATCATGATCAAAGGATAGCATACCAGCCCATGATAAGACATTGTCCCACAATATAGTCCGATATAGGTACACGAACTAACCATTCTATGTGAATGCATGTTGAAGACAACTTTTGAGCGTATGGGTAGGTGAATAAGAATTTACGTCGAAACACGGACCGACGTCGGATTACGAGCCAAGGGATTTGCGTTGAAATACGGACTGACGTCGAATCATGAGCCGAGTAGTACATATACTAGCGTACCTCTCGACCGTATCTAGCGTGCAGCTAGTGGCCGCTGCCGGATATACACACTAGTAAGTACATATTCCCCTACCCGGGCCCCCACTGAGGCTAATATAAAATAATGTAACTGTCTGTCTTATATGCCTACTGATAGTCTTTTCCACCCCAAAAAATGTACAAGTCGTATCCATAACTCAGACAATCCATATCTCAATGCGAGTCTCTACCCTAGACACCATCTAACTCTATATGTACCGACACACGAACCGCTCGCACCCGAGTCTAAGCCGAAAAACTTTACATTTACATTATTCATAACTCTAAGACACTGGCCGGGGATGGCGCATGGGTGGTCGACGGTGGCCAGGTGGGTGCTGCCACGACGCGGCGGTCGGAGGTGTAGGCGTGCGCGGGTGCGTGCGCGTTGGAAAATGCACGTGCGGTACACCGCATAGCAGGAGGCCGCATCGAGTACGCGTAGGCGGGTGTGTGGCCGTCGAGAGATCGCCGAGCCGAATGTAGGGGGCGATGTACGACCGCATGGCGATGGGCGGCCGCCAGAAAGCTCGAGAAAATAACGGCAGCTATAGCAACAATGGTGCTGCTACCTCCCCGTCCGGGCGACCAACGGATGCCGTGCGCGGGAGACACCCCCGGGGGTCATCGGGCGTGTGGGGGAGGTGTGTAACTATGTTGGTGGTAAACATGAGAGGAAAAGAAGAAGGTGTTTGAGAAAAAGAAGAAGAAGTAGTAGTGTGCGGAGGAGCAGTAGAGTTTGCGGCTTAATTTCTTTACAATCTGCACATGGTGAATTGCATGAGTTATATGGGGTTGTTACCTAGGGTTTAGGGTTGGAGGAAGTGGGCTGGAGGATTAATGAGTATTGGGCTTTACCACAGGGAATTTGGAAAGGAAATAAAAGGTAGGAAAATTTCAATAATAATAATAATAAGGCTTGATTGGTATTTTAGGAATAAGTTCTAGGTTAGGCTAGTTTAATTAATAGGATAAAAATAACTAAGAAGCTAGAGCACATATTATGGGCCTAGGTGTAGTTGATATTGGGACAATCCTAGTGAGAATAATCATAGCCTATATTTATTACCTAATGCTACCACTCTATTAACAATAATAATACTAATAATTCATTAAGTATTTTAATAAATAAAACATGGGGATAAATTTATATTCATAATACTAACAATAACTAGTTAGGCTAGGGCATATGCATAGATGTTTGATTAATAATATTTTAAAATAGAATTACTAGCAATTAAATAATAAAAGAGAAGGGGATTTAAAAATAAGATTGTTTGTGGGTTGGGATGTGACATGAGAGTGGTCACATGAATTTGGGTTGGGTATTTGGGTTCGATTGGGCTAGGTTTGGGTTTGGTATGATAATGACTACAATTTAAGTCATTTATGATCATTGATGAAAGGTTTTTTTAGGGGCACCACAACTTCTACTAGGGGGCAGCCCTTACTTAGGGGCAGCCCAAAAAGTGGAGATTTTACTAGGGGGCAGCCCACATTTTGCTAGGGGCAGTCCAACCCCCCAAACTCTCATTTCCTCCCCAAACCTCATTTGCCTCTCTCTCTCTCCTCCAAAAGAAAAAAAGAAGAGCTCTCTCTCCCTCTCCCAAAACCCTAGTCTCTTCTCCTCCACCACTCTAATCCTAATTCCTCCACCAAATTTTTTTCAAGAACACTCCTACATTCGACGAGATGACACGCAAGTCGAAGAAATCGGATTCTAGGTACGTTCTTCCCTAATTTCTTCTATAATTTTCTATATTCTATTCGAAACCCTAGAATAGTTTTAATTCTCTAAAAACTTTTGATAATTTAGGTTTAGAATGTCTTTAGGGTTTATGAATGACATTTTCGGACACAACAAACCCACAATTTTTCTTCAAACCCTAACCCTAGAAAACGACAAACTAGCGAGTCGTTCGTCTGTCGGCCCTGAGTACAGTAGGACTGCCAAGCATGTGGCAGTCCACATGTAAACAAGGACTGCCAGAGTCCTGGCAGTCCTCTTTCAATAGAGGACTGCCAGGACTGTGGCAGTCCTTGTTTGCAATTGGACTGCCACATGCCAGGCAGTCCTACTGTACTCAGTTTTAGTTGTGGTCTGGGGGTGGGGGATAGGGGGTAACAGTTCTATTTTAGTTTGAATTATTTATTAACTATACGGTCGCACAATCCATTATTCTATAGGGGTAACAGTCCTCCGGACGCACCAAAAAGAATACGCCCCACCGCGTCAAAGCGGAAGGAACGCACGAAACGTCCTCTTGAGCGTCCGATTACAATTTTCGAACCGGCGCGCCAAGGTCGGTCTGGGACACGGAGACCGCCACCGGGACCACAAGCTCGGTCGAAGCAATGAGCTCGTACTCCTTCTCCTTCTTCCAGTGACGATGACGACGGATGTCTGATTGTATGATGTTGAATATTTTGCAAACTTCTTGTTGTTTGATTGTCTGAAGTTGGCTATTTTGGATGTTGATATTTTTGGGTGTCGAACATGTTGTTGGATACTTGTGTTGGTTATGTGTTGGATACTTGTGTTGAAATACTTCTGTTGGATGTGTTGGATACTTGTGTAAAACAAATACTTGTGTTGGATACTTGTGTAAAACAAATACTTGTGTTGGATATGTGTTGGATACTTGTGTTGAAATGTTCTGTACAGGGCTATTCATCTAGGACTACCACACCCAGGGCAGTCCTTCACATGTGTTGGACTGCCAGGGGGGTGGCAGTCCTATTTGTAAGTCATTGAATTAATATTTGTTTGCGATTCTAAAATTTCGACAAAAGTGCTAAAACGGAGGTCCAAACATCATTTTTTTGCGATTCTAAAATTATGGAAGGCCGTCTAACCATGAAGTTGTTAATCTCAGGCTCCTCGAAAATACGCTCATTTTGCGACAAACCGGACCTCGTTTCGACCTCCCAGTCAAAAGTTATGGCCCTCCAAAGTTTCAACTGACCATAAAATGCAGGAGAATGACCATTTTCCGTCTTAATTTACACGGAGAATGGACATTCTCCGTATAATTTAGCATGGAGAATGGTCATTCCAGTGTTAAAATGCAGGAGAATGACCATTCTCCGTGTAAATTAACACGGAGAATGACATTCTCCGTGTTTCTAACACAGAGAATGGCATTCTTCGTGTAAATTAACACGGAGAATGACCATTCTCCGTGCTAAATTACACGGAGAATCGCCATTCTTCGTGTAAATTAAGACGGAGAATGGTCTTTCTCCTGTGTTTTAACACTGGAATGACCATTCTCCGTGTAAATTAAGACGAAGAATATCCATTCTCCGTGTAAATTAACACGAAGAATGGACATTCTCCGTCTTAATTTACACGGAGAATGGTCATTCCAGTGTTAAAACGGAGAAAGACCATTCTCCGTCTTAATTTACACGGAGAATGGCCATTCTTCGTGTAATTTAGCACGGAGAATGGTCATTCTCCGTGTTAGAAACACGGAATGTCATCCTCCGTGTTAATTTACACGGAGAATGGTCATTCTCCTGTGTTTTAACACTGGAATGACCATTCTCCGTGCTAAATTACACGGAGAATGGCCATTCTCCGTGCTAAAACACAGGAGAATGGTCATTTATATAACAACAAGTTTCAATTAGGACTGCCAGCACCCTGGCATTCCTCCTCTTGTGTAGGACTGCCAGGGGTGTGACAGTCCTAATTGAAACTCTCTGTGATAGAGAGTTTCAAAACTCTCATCAAAGTGACTTACAAATAGGACTGCCACCCTCCTGGCAGTCCTACATTAAATTAGGATTGTCAGGGTGCTGGCAGTCCTAATTGATACTTGCTGTAACAGCAAGTTTCAATTAGGACTGCCAGCACCCTGACAGTCCTAATTGATACTTGCTGTAACAGCAAGTTTCAATTAGGACTGCCAGCACCCTGGCAGTCCTAATTTAATGTAGGACTGCCAAGGGGGTGGCAGTCCTGATACTGGCCATTCTCCGTGAAAATTATACGGAGAATCGTCATTCTCCGTGCTAAAACAACGGAGAATGGCCATTTATATAACAACAACTTTCAATTAGGACTGCTAGCACCCTGGCAGTCCTAATTCAATATAGGACTGCCAGGGGGTGGCAGTCCTGATACTGGATCTGATACTTTAACAAATTGGTATATTTTGCCACACATACTTGCACACAGGTAAACACATATAACACAGATAACACATATGTAAACACATAAATAGCACACAGGTAGACACATATAACACATATAGCACACAGGTAGACACGTATAACATACTGAACTTCATATTTCACTGTATACAAAATTTACTCCATATATATTACTGGACTTCATATTTCACTGTATACAAAAGTGGTCCTCCATATACAAAATATCAAACTGTAAATATATATATATACTTAGTCGATTTCGACGTCGTAGTGGTCAGCAGGTAAGTCTCTGTGGGTTCCATTCTTCACTTGTACTGACCACTTCCCTTCTTCTTCGTTTCTAATCTGGATCGTGAATGGACAACCACATTTCCTCGTTCCAGGTTTCTTTCTTGGAACTTTATTTTGGATAACTGTGTCTTTCTTGTGCGATCTCAACACACCACCTCTTTCACAGCCAACCATCACACTGTGTCGTCCCGGGCGATTTCGGCACGATCTGGATATCACTAGAACTAAGTTGTTTTCCCGTCCAACTTCTCGACACCATTGTACCGTATCGTCGCTTGATTGAAACGAAAGATCGGTCCAAAATAAATGCCCTATATCGGTTGCAATTGGAGCATGTACCGCAACATCGGAAGATCGTAACTCCTACAATAGAAGTTAAAAGTCAAAAGGACTGCCACATCTATAGGACTGCCACATATGTGGCAGTCCCTCACATATATAGGACTGCCACATTTCTGGCAGTCCAAATCCATGAGAGGGACTGCCAGAGAAGTGGCAGTCCTCTGTGTCAAAATTCGATTTTTCATCCGAAATAAAGTTAAAGTGTAGTTACCACGAGGCCTTCCGATGCATCAAAGTGTTCTTCGGACGTTGTTGGAGGAGAGTATCCAGCATTTGATGGTCCGGGTTGTTCCATTTTTTATTTCTTTCTACATTAAACACAAAATTCAACTTTTATATGTAAAATTTAGGTTAAAACATTACACAAAAATAAATTCGACGACTTACAAATAAATGGGAGAAGTGATTGACACTATTATCTTTAACAAATTTAGGTAGGGGGACAATTTCACCTAGGTTAGGTTAATTCTAGATTTCTATGAGGAAGAGAAAAAAAGAGTGGAGGAAGAGAAGTAAAGAGTGGAGGAAGAGAAGAAATAAAAGAAGTTTGGCTTTTATAGTCAATTTTGGACTGCCCCCTAGTAACAAAAACCTATGGCAAACTTGTAATTTTTTCAAAAAAATTTGGGCTGCCCCCTAGTAGAAGTGGTGGTGCCCCTAAAAAAAACCTTGCTGAAATAGTAGCATGCAGGAGCTCAATTGGATGGCATGCAAGTGGCACGTGCGTAGTAGGCTCAAAATAGGTGGAAACCATATATTGGGTCGATTAGATTGGACCGATGTCGAGTTTCAAAATTAAATTGGAAGTTAGGTTATATTTTACGGTAGATGGTCAAATGGCCTAAATTGACCCGAAAGTTGTGCAATACAAAAATAGTACAAAGGGACAAGTTTGAGTGGAACATGATATATCAACATGAAGATAAACTTGTCTAGATAAAGACTCATGAAGAACGTTTTGAGAGATTGACATCTCTAGCGCTCCAAAAATTAAAGACACGAAAAAGTATATTTTAATGTTAAAAAATAATTTTAATACAATATTTATTGAAAATAATTTATTTAATAAAATTTAAAATAATCCCTAAAATCTAGGGGGCTTACAGTTTAGCTTAATAGAATTTAATACTAATTAACAGGTATTAACTAAGAAATTATTATATATATTTTTGAAAAATAAATAATGTGGCCCATCGCAACGTGTGAGTCTCTCTCTCTCTCTCTCTCTCTCTCTATATATATATATATATATATATATATATATAAGAATAAAATTGTGGGTTGATAATTAGCCTAAAATAATTAATAGGGTTAAATATCATGATATATAATAATTCCTTTACAAAGTTAAACGCTAATTCATGGTTATAAATTGAAATCAAATTATTTCAAGACGGGCATTGAGAGAACCAAAACCTATATGTACGTATCTTTGGATGTAGGGGATTGGAAAAGATTTGGTGTAGATTTGATTTTTAAAAATACAAGGACGTATATTTAGATCGAAAGCCTTATATATTTAAAAATAATTATATACCAATATTTATGAAATATGTCACAATTTAACTTAATTCAATACATATGACATTGTTATTATTATGCCATCCCTACCATACCTAATATGCTAGTCATGGTATACGATTACACTAGCATGCCATAATTCCTAGTCAACCCGCATCTCCGAACTTAACCATGACTAAGGCCTATAAAAAAAATATTATTTTTTAAAAAATATAAAATTCCAAAAAATTATTATTTAAGTCAATTAAATAATATTTAAATTTTAAAAAATTTGGGATTTTACATTGGGGGAGGAGGAGCAGTGTAGCGAACATCAGCACCGGCACCCGACGTTCGTATCCATAAGTCAAGGGCGCCGCGGAGGTCGGCGGTATCAATGATAACAACAACAGTTCGGCAACAGCAACCGAGGCACCAGCAGCAGCGCCAGGGTACACCAGTAGGATGTACCTATTGCAGCAATGGAGGGCAAACTAGAGACGTGTGCCAGACAGCGAATGGATTGTGTCTGAGATGCGGTAGTTCAAACCACAGGATAGCCACTTGCTCGATGATGCAGAGGCCAGGAGGGTCAGTTCAGCAATTTTTGGCGTTGTCAGCTCCAGGGAAAACCATATCGAGGGCCAGCACTAGCAGTGAGACCATTAGCCCATCGTCCTTTGTCAATGCAGGCTCAGATGGAGCAGACAGTAGAGACCACAACAGTGTGGCCAGGGAGGTAGCAACAGGGAGTTCAGCAAGGCCAGGGTCAGACATTTATCTTGTCTCTGGAGGAGGCATTGGCATTGGACGATGTGATTGCATGTAACATTCTGTTGCATTTTTTCTACTGTAGTATTATTTGATTATGGAGATTTTCATTCTTGGACTAGCCCTCAGTAAAGAACGAAGTGTCCTTATAATTTGCCCAAATTTTCCAATATAAGAATCATATACTTCTTGGGCTTTGGCACGATCCAACGGTAGGGAACACTCCATAGCGTGATCAAAACCGCACATACACACTCCCTCGGCAATCCTCCTCTCTCATTCTCTCGTCGTCCTCTCTCCTCCTCCGCCTCCGCCAACTCCATACCGAGAGCTTCAAAGAATCATCCACAAGTGAGCTCTTCTTCTCCTTCCCCTACTCTCGAATCTTCACTTCGATTTGATTATAGGGTTTCCATTAATGAACTAAAACGCACGAGATCTAACGAGTGAACTCTTCTTCTTCTTCTTCCTCCTCTCTGGCGACGCGTCCTCGTCTCCTCCTCCTCCTCCTCTAGGTCATCCCTCCACTGAAACTCGAACGCACATGAAAAAATCAACTAGCATGAGACTTGCGCGCGCCTCGATTTTAAGCTTTGCGCCTCGGCTCCAGAGGGCCTTCGCGTCTAGGTGCGCTTTTTTCACCTCTGACAACTGCTGCGTCAAAGTAGTTCATAAATCTTGTACATTTTAGTATTTGACGAAAAAAAGTACGTGCTTTAAAGTACTAATGTAGTTTCATAGTCCTAATTTTTGTCAATTCTTCATTAAAACATCACTTCATAAAAAGATGCAAGCTTTTTATCAAGGTTTTAAGTATCGGCTGAATGCCGAATATTCGAAATCAACTAGCATGAGACTTGCGCACGCCTCGATTTAAGCTTTGCACCTCGGCTCGAGAGGACCATCACGTCTACATGCGCTTTTTTCACCTCTGACAACTGCTGCGTCAAAGTAGTTCATAAATCTTGTACATTTTAGTATTTGATTAAAAAAGCGTGCTTTAAAGTACCAATGTAGTTTCATAGTCCTAATTTCTGTCAATCTTCATTAAAATCATTCTATTGGTGTATAAATATGTACAAGATGCAAGTTTTTCTTTTATCAAGGTTTTAAGTATCGGCTGGCGAATGTTCGAAATCATGCTCAAACTGGTACTCGTACCGTAAACCTTGCGTTCTTTATTTGCGTAGTCCAACATAAACTGACGTTTCTCAACTTCTGATAGAGATCAGGAAAAACAGTTACAAATACATTTGAACTTTGGAGTATCATGAAATATGAAGTATTGTGGTCTATGTTGCACGGATACAGGCACGATACGGATACATGATGTGTACATTTTCCAATAGTTACAAATGTATTTACCTATGTTGCACGAGTACAAACATCATTTTGCCATGTCCATGCAACATAACTGGTGTTGAGGGTGGGGGGCTTGGCCTTTTCTCTTAAGACAGCTGGGGCAATATGATTTGTAATGAAGCAATATGAATCACATTTTTTAAAATTTATTTTTCGATGTTACAAAGTACTTGAACTAAAAAATGTAGTAACTACTAAGCAAGAAAAAAAATTGTGAGTGGAAAACAAAGGCAATATTTTTTTACAAAATAATAATAATATAGAGCTAAACTTAAATTATTTCAATTATGTGGAAGCAATAAAAGATGGTCAGATTTATATTACAACATTTTTTAAAGTCATCTCAAAAAGTTACGCAAACCCTGATGGTGAAGTAAAAAAAACACGTTTCAGTAAGTGAGCATTGTATTCATTGAAAGACGCCAAAAGAATGCTAGACCCATGATTTAGAAGAAAGGCCATAAGTCTTAGCATACAAGTAGTTTTCAGGCCTTAAAAACAAGCATTGCTACATGAATAAATAATTTTTAGTTTGTTCATTCTAATTTTCATGTCATTATTTACTGTTGTAGTTACTGTTGGTACTTGATAGCAACTATACATAGATGCCTTACTAGATGTAGGACACAAGGAGGGATTTTTATATTGATTAAAGAGGAATTATAACTCGTGGTAATAGGCCTATTTTTAGTAATTGATAAAAGCATAATATTTTTATTCCACACTTGTGAAATATATACATGAAGGCTGGAAAATCTTTCAAAAGTATGACGCTTCTGTGGTCCAAATATCAAACACTAAGAAATACCAAAAAACAAGAAAAATAAAAATAAAAGGAAAATGGAAAGGACCAGTAGGCAATAAATTAGAATGGGAACGCAGAGCGATCTCTCTGTGTGTCTCTGTCTCTCTCTCTCTCTCCTTTTCCCCTTTTTTCTCCACGTATACACACCCTTTGCTCTTTGACATAACTTTATTCTCTCAAGTGAGGAGGTTAAGTGCAAAAACTTGAAAAGGAAGAGATGTAGGTGTGGGTAGTTAAAAACTCTTAGATTTAGTCTTTTAGATAACATCGTGGATTATTGGGACCCGTAATATATGAAGTTTTAGAAGATATAGGGAGATTTATCGTCTAAAAGAGAGAGAGATTTGTAAAAAAATGAAATTATATTAAGAACCCATCTCTTTCTGTCTTTTAATAATTGGAGTACTTGTACCTGAACAGATCTGAGGGAGGGTGGGGGTAATTGGTTTGTAACTAAAACATATCTAAACTTGAGTATGAAAAAACTGATTATGCTGGTGGTTTGTGTTTTTTCGTAACTTAAATGGTTTTATTGCTAGAGCATAAGATGAAGCAAAGTCATTCAAGATAGTTTGAACGTGTGCAAGAAACAATGGTTCATCAGACACGAGTGATATGGCCATAGTTGAACTGCTACTATAATCGAAACATATATAAACATGAGCCTGAACAAATGACTATGCTGGTGGTTTGTACTTTTCATAACTTCAAAAGGTTTCATCACTGGAGCATAAGATGAAGCAAAATATCTTGATAGTTTGGATGTGTGCAAGAAACAATGGGTTCATCAGATGGGAGTGATATGGTCATAGTTGAACTGCAACTACAACACTAAGACGAAAACGACTTTGTGTTGAGATTGTATTAGAGGCATGATGGCTGTTGACATAACTGAGGGGATTTCCCTTGATAGAGTTGATCAAAAACTAATTCAAATGGCCCAACCTAAAGTGATATGAAGTATTACTTTTTGTGGGCAGTGTAGGTGTAAGCCTTTGGGCCTATTTTTCTGCACAATACTTATTATTTTCTGAAATTAAGGAATAGGCTTAGAAACATAAAGTATGATCTACAATGACTACACACTGGCTAAAGAGTCGCGAGGTATATAGTAGAACAAAAGTGGAAAATAAGAAACTGAGAAAAGTAGTCCATCTGAGTTCTGTATGGACTTGATACTGTCATAATTTGGTGCTTGCGTGCTGGTTGGTTCGAGTCTCTGAAACAGCCTCTTCCTGGTACTGATGCGCCATTGACCATATGCTAGTTGACTATTTTCCTGTCCACCTCTTATAGATAAATCATATATTTAAATAGCAAGAGAAGGCAACCTGAAAATAAATGAAGGCATTCTTCTACTCATCCTAGAGAGAGCAGGAACTATTCAAGATGTTAGCTTGATGTATTTAAAAACACCCCCGTCTGCTACTATAAGCTTGTTGCTACACATCAATACTGGATTATGGTACCTGGGAATTTTCCACTATAAAGTAAGGCACTGTAATACATGAGACGTCTTATATCGTGTATGTATCTGTATATAAAATATTAAATATCACATTAGTTCTTGGAGTGAATAACAAAGATTTTTTCAGGAATGATTTCAATCCTGAAGCCAAGTACGGCCGACTGCCTGTTGAAGTGAGATATCCAAAACTTCCACACAAATAGGCAGCATTTTGATTTGAGATATATTCAAGCATTTGGAGGAGTTTAAATTAGAAAAGATGTCTAATTAACTGCAAGTTTGACTATGTTTAATTTTATTATCTTATGGTTCTTATTGTCTTTTATTTATTCCCTAGCTTTCCATCTGGTATGCAGTGACACCAGGGAGATGAGTTCCGATTCTTCAAAATCACAATTATACTCTTTTTTCTTTTTCTTTTCTCCCTGCTGTCTTTTACTTTTATCAACAAGATCACTTGTTTATGTAAGTGAACTCTTTTATCATGGACTCCTTATTTTGGTCATTCTCACAATCTTATTTATACATGGTAGAGACGATAGTAGATGTTTCATTCACAACAGAAACATGTCTAGAAGATATACAGAAGACAAAGGGCCTGACATCTTTTACAAACGTCGGTACAACACAGGCATGTATACATCATCTTCTTTTTATAACATGTTGGCATTTCCTTGAATTTTTTATTTATTATCAAAGAAAAAAAAAGAATTTATGGTCTTTATATATTGATATATTTCTTTATTCGTATGTTCATTCTATTTAAATGCTTGAACATTTGATTGTACATTGTACACAGGACTACTAGTTGCAACAATAGACTTACCAAGTTGCATGAAACTTGCTGTTTATCATGCTTAAATTCTTTGATTCGTGTTAAATTGAATGCAATTTAGGTTTTTGCCTTTTCCATGTAGGAGTTAGTATGTGTAGATAATGATCACCAATAAGATTCTTGATTTTTTATGTCTTCAATAAATCTGATCATACTATGAAGTCAATATTGAGAAAAGCTCTGGAGGCATATATCTAGAGAATTATGTATTTATGCTTTCTTAGCGAGATGCCTTGTGTAATTTATACTTGAGAAATATTGATGCTTTTGTAAAAGTCATTTACTGACTCATTGTCAATCCAACCCCTGTCCCCATCATATGGGGGCCGGCTGTTGAGCACAAATTTAGCTCCACAAAGGATGTGATAGTTTTCTTGACTACTTGTCGACCTGACATCAACTTTCTATGTTGGTGCCAATTCTTAGCCAATGTAGCTATGATCATGAGAGGATTATGCAATAAAGGATAGATGGTCCGTTGCATGTAAGTAGACCTACCTTTTGGATATGCAGTTAGATCATGCAACGAAGAAGTAATGTAATACAATTTGCTATAGGGAAATACATTCATCAATATGACCATTAAGCCAAAGAATTAAAAGGAATGATAACCCCATTAAAGTCATATTAATTTAGAAGCTTAATATAAGGAAAGTGTTATGTGAATTTTGATTAAATAATTTGAGTATCTGATTGGAGCATTTGAATGTCAGATGATATTGTTGATATTGTTGTTTGACCTTAGGATGGGGTCAGTGTTGATATTGTTGTTTGGGAACTATGATTCCAATACTGACGGATGATCTTAGCCTAAAGACAGCCTAGCGGTTAGGTAGACGTCCCGGCATGAATAGATAGGAATTGTGGACGTACCACTCACGAGGCTCGGTTGACATGCACGTATATCAGGGACGCCTGAATATGTGCACGATCCGACTCGAGTGGTGATGGCGGATTCTCTATCACGCGGCTTGGCTGAAATGCATGTATTTTGGGAACGTCTAGAATATGTGCACGATCCAACTAAGTGATACGTTGAATTCAAGTGAGACATGAGGAACGGAAAAATGTCGAGGATTTTGAGATCGTGAGTTTTAAAGAAAAGATTGTGGGTAGCACGAGCGTGGCTCGGATTTGAGAAATGCATAGGAGAAATGTGCGCGAGAGTCGTTGAACATTCGAGTGATAAGTCGATGAGTAAGTACTCAGTTAGTTTCGAGGACGAAACTTTTTCTGAGTGGTGTGAACGCCGACGGCGTTCGGACTTAGCCTTGCAACGGCGACTCGAAAGTCCGCTCGGTCGAGGCGACTCCTCTCTCAGGTGGGGTAGTTTCGGTGAACTTGTCTCATCTTAGCCTTCACATAATAAATCGCATGTTTTCAACCTGCACAAGTAGGCTTGATAATAAAAGAGACGAATCCACATAGCTAAGGGAATAATCCCGATGGGTCGAATTGAGTTAGAATATGAAAAGGTCCAATGGTCGGCTTAGAGTTGGTGCACGGCGTGCTTTGAAAATGACCCTCGGTCCTTCGTCCCGTGGCTTGGAAAAAGAAAAAGTTGGTCTTCGACACAAACTATGAATCAGCCTAAGTCATAGGCGTCGCCCGCGCAAATGCTCGATAAAGCATGCACGCTTCCACGATGCAAGGCTTGGCATAGCCTTTGCTCGTCCCTTGGGTTAAGTTGTAGGCTTGATTAAGTTAGGCAAAGTGATGGCGGTTGACCTAAGTCACTCCAAGCACTGTTCCATGTTTTCTGCGGTTGTCGATATTACTTGGTTTCACGATCGTAAGGTCCATTGCATAGGTATGTCTTGGACGGTAGTGTCACCCAGAACACCAATTGGCGTAAGGCAGGATGTCACGAACTTAGTATTTCTAAGGCACGGGCTACGGTTGATTCATTGAGTTTGGAAAAAGGGCTTCAAATAGTTGTTCCTGAGTTAAAGGAAAAGATAGGACAAGAAAGAAGAATGCTCGCGACCACGGGTCGTCGAGGCGGTCTCAGATGTGAGGAGTATCAAACTTGGCCCTGAAAGAGATGGTAACACTAGAGGTAGAATGACTGTGTGAGACGTCAGTTTGAGTCGAGTCTTGCATGGTCATGGACAACTTGTCGACAAAGTGGAGTTTTCTCGAACGGCGACCCAGGCGGCCAACGGGATCGGTTCTTGAGAAATATATATTAGCTTGTTGCTTACCGCATGGGTTAGGCGGGGACTGTCAGCGTGGGACTCGCTATCTCGCGCTGAAGGAGCGTCCGTCTAACAAAAGCTAAAGGGAGTCCAGGATAGCGCTGGACGTTAGTGACCAATTCATATAGATGAGTCGGCATGGCGGCAACCCGCATGTGTGTCTTTGGATTGAGTCAAGTTGAATGTGTGTGTATACAGTTAGGACACAATGTTGGGCCTAAGATTTGGCTGCAACGTAGGCGACGTGCTTCGACACGAAATGTGACGTCGAGTCTTAAGTTGTCGGCGTATAAGTTGCATAAGTTGGATTTGAGTTGTCTTGAGTTTAAGTCAGGAAACGCCGCAAGGCAAAGTCGGTCGAGTGACATTTAGTCCACAAGTCTTGATTGGGTCAGTTGGTGATTAAAGTAGCAAGGGCTGCGAGGCGGCGATATAGTTAAGTCACATTGAGATGCGAGGCACGACACAAAGGACTTGTAGCACGGTCACATAGAAATGGAGTCTTATCGTGTAGTTGCGTCTCTGATTTTGGGCCGTAAGGCAAACACGGCTTGATAGGTTAACGTTGTTGTTGCAAGCACGGGATGGTCTAGAGACAAAATAGGCCAAGGCGTCTGTCTTAAAACTGATCCTAAGACAAGAGTATAAAGACAATCATAAAGGGACTATGTTGCACAAAGTAAATGAACGTGTCGGTTTTGTATGGGTGGACGAGGAGCTCATTCCACCAGTACAGTTGAGTACTGACACCCACATAGTTTTCATGTGCAGGTACAGGTAGAAGCTCGTGGCGCGGAGCTCGCTTGGATGTGTCGAGGCACGGAGTTCCTTGGCGATTCGTAGCGTGCGGCCGCGTGGAGTCAAGACTTATACGGGACATAATGTATGGACGTCGCCTTCCGAAGCATCCGATGGTTCAAGACTTGTATTGAGAGATGAGAGAGAGCTGAGTGACTTGTAATATGAGAAGAGTAAGCTTGAGTGAGCTTGAGGGACTTGTAATCTTGGTCTTGCGTCCTATTGTAATCTTGGTCTTGCGTCCTATTGTAACCTTTGTTTCAATATCAATAAAGAGTTTCTTTTGTATAACTTGTGTTTTGTTTCAAATTTCCGCTGCTATTATTCAATATCTCTGCTTGGGACTTCTGTGCGACGACCCCGTCGCAGCCGCTGCAATCGGCCATTATGAAACCCGCCTTGCACGAGCGAAATCTAGGCTCGTGCGGCATCACGCCTTAGCGAGGACGATCGCTTCTACGGGAGCGGGGCGTGACACTTATACATTAACAGGATTTCAGCCAAATGCTTATGAAACTTGATGTTCTCTCCTATATTTAAGAAATTTAGATACTTCACCTAAATGATTTGACTTCCAAAACATCAATTGACAATATCAAAGTTATAGCTCTATTAGATTATCATTTCAGTTTTTGTAGTCACATACAAAAAGGTGCAATCCTTGGTCAGAACCTTCCACGAGGACCTGGTGCCCTTTTGCTCTTTACTATACTAGGCTTAGCATTCGTCTGCTTCGGTTTAACCAAACCAACTTTTTCGGGAACCGAATCAAAATGGAAAACCAGACCACTTTACGCAATAATTGAAACATACCGACTCGATAATAAAATCTCTTAGGTCGGTTTCTCAGTATGACATATGGATGGATTGGAATATTATTTGACACATTTGACACAAAGTAGTCCATTTCTCTGGCCCAAAATTTCAAGAACTATAGGAATCCTCTCGTTCTTCAGCACAATCACAAATTTCCATTCATGATCAACTCATTTTTTAGAAATGTTTATCTAATTTCACTTCTCAAAATAAATAATAATAATAAGAAAACTCCATTTGTCCAATATTACTGTTCTACTAAAATACAAATCGGGAATCTAGTCTCAAAATAATAAAGAGTGAAAAATAGAACTTTTTGTCCAGGGGATAAACTAATCTAGGAATCCATAGAGGTTCTTCATCTTGAGTGGACAAAACGAGCTTTTCATGGCATTCAGAAGCTGGTCGTAGAAAAATTCAGAGGAAAAGGAAAGAAAAGTTTCGAGGAAAAAGAACAAGGCAAGGGTGGTTGGATGGTTGGTGAGGAGTGTGGCGCTTTCCATGATACAAATCTCACAATGATCTTCCGTTGGATTGCAGATCTGGAGAGAAGAGGAGATGATGAAGAAATGGAACCAGGCAGATCTGGAGAGAACATAGGAGAGAGATTGAAGAAATGGAACAAGGCAGCTTTGGTTAGGGAGTTAAGGTTATTTAATGTATACATAGAGGTGGATATGACAGAGGGCATAGTTGTAGTGTTGTACCCCAATTCTCGTCATAATAAAATAACCGAATTGGGAACCAGAATATTTGAAATTGATATTATAAACCAAAGCGACAATGGACCAAGCTGAAGTAGAGACTGAACCTGGTGGTTTCAGCCTAAACTGATATGTGAACAACCCTACTTCTCACCTTGATCGAGACTTGTGCTCATAGGTGGACACATGGTAATGCTGACTAGGATAGGCGCCCCCAATATTGGTGAAAGTACTTGAATATGTCGAAGACCATATTTGAAAAGGAAAGAGCTGGCAATGATGTTAGGATGCATCTTTACTAATCGAACAAGTTCACAAATTTCATCATCACATAGATATTATGAGAAGCCCGTGGTGTTTTTGTAGGTTAGTCCAGAGTCAGACCATGGTTTTGGAAAGCTCCGGAATGCGGAACTAAACAAGGAATGTGGTACCCAGGAGGTCCAGGGTACGCATTAGGTTAGGGGAATGCTTCTTCGGAATGCAATACATATATACGCAACCGCAACCCGGAACATTTTTAAGGAACAACAATTTGATATACCATATAATGTATATTTAGGAATTAAAGTTAATCAAGTACCATAATATGATATCATCATGAAAAATTCAAAACTAAAAATAGATACATTTGAAACAATCCCAGCAATTATGCTTTTTTCATAAAGAAGTGGCACGTCTTATTAGACTCTCGGAAAAAAACCCTACATCTCCCCTTTAAAAAGCTTCTCTGGAAACACTCGTAGTATATGATGTGTTCACTTGTCGGAACATAGATTTCTATGTTCCAATTCGCCTTCAGAACGCACGTTCCTGCGCCGCGCCTTCCGTGACTGGGGAACACTACCTATACGATGAATTGGGGTACCCATGGTCTAGACCCATTTTCCATTCTCTCATAAAGTCTCTTTATAGCTAGGTATACTCCTATCAAGTGGATCATCCCAAGCAAGTTGAGCTGAATCCATCCACTGGATCTTTTTGGGCCTTGTCGCGTTGATATGGCAACATAGAAATGTGACTGGTTATCTATTCATGACGCAAGAGGAAACTTTGTGGCCACTTTCAGGGTTGCATGAATGGAAGCATTGTGTAACTTTTAGGGAGCTGAGTGGCTGTTCCAATTAATATTTCTTGTTATATATCAGTCCTCATGCTGGGATCTAGGATGATTCTTGGCAATCATCTAGTTTACACGGAGCAAGGAATAACCATGATTATTCTTGCACATGCCTATTTTATCAGGGGATCTGTCTTCAACAATATTTGCTTATTTTCTGAAGTTTTCAGTACCGTCAGGTACTTCAGTGTATAAGCATATGTAATTTTGGGTTTGAAACATCGAAGAACTGTTTCAATTTTCTTTGTTGACCTTGCTATAGGGAAGGGCCTGAATTTTCCTATGGGCTTTATTGGGCTCTTGCTGGAAGAGGTGTTATTGTAAAGGATAAGGTTTTTCACAACTTGAAGTCAACAGAACTTCAAAATAAAGGAGCAACTACTGTAGGTAGTGTTGTATCCTTTTCTCTTTCTGAGCACTCTTTTGATTTTGCGTGTACTAATGCAGTGAATTTTTTTGTTACTTGTTATTTGAGATTGATTTTAGAAAGTTTATCTGGCGTTTCGCTTTATGTGAGAGGAAATGCTGTTGGTGGAGTTTCTGAGATTTCAAAGGCACATTTCGGTAAACTTTTGAAGCAGGTATATTGTAGTTAAAATGTTCAACACAGTCTTGTGAGTTTGTTGTATGGCCCATGCTGTTTATGTTTATTGTTCACCTTGACTTAGACATAAGATTATTATCTATCATAGTACTTATTGTAACAAAATACAGAACCTGAAACTATCAATTGTTGCCACTTATCATTTGTTGCTAATTGCCTGCTCCACTGTTTATGTCTTTACATCTTTGGTTAAATTCCAATCAGATAAGTTACATAGCAACGAAGGTTGTTCTTGCAAGACTACACAACCTTATAATATGTTTATCTGTGCTATTATTTTAGTAGTGCTACTTAGGCAAGACTAAAAGGTAGGTCTACCTAGTTGCCAATTAGCCACCTAGGTTTATGGCATGATCTTCTCATGCTCACATCTACCTTGGCTAGGAATTTGGCACCAACATAGATATCGGGTTGATGTTAGGTCGACAGTCGGTCATAAAATTTCGTCAAATCATGTGTGGAGCTTCCTTATACTCCATAGCTGACCCCATTATGATGGGAGAAGGCTTGGATGATGACGATGATCATCATCATGTACTCGGACAAAACTAAACTACTTAAATTCTTTACGGATTATTTGGAGTTTCTTAAAGTTAATTCTGTAGGTTCCAGTCACTTATATGTTTAAAATTTCTATATGCATGATACTTGAGTATTAAGCCTGAAATATGGTCTTAGATTACTACTTTTGCTTGAGAGCAATGTCTAATAAACTAAATGAAGTTTTCAAAACAGACTGAAGAGAGATTGTACTGTGTTTCTGTTGATAGAAGGATAAATGACATCTTAACCATCTAAGATTAATTTATTTTAATGTAATCTGTAAAATATAATATTTTGAAATTGTCATTAATACAGTTAAGGCTATGTTATTCTTTTTTTTTAATCATTTCACAAGACATTCTACTTTGTGAAAGGTATTTTTCTTTAAGGGTAATATCTATAACCCCCTACATTTGATCACTTATCACCAAACCCCCTCAACATTATTTTTTCATCATGGAGCCTCGTCCGTTATTTGGGACTCAAAATTCACTTAAGTTTGGTTACATGGACTAATTTTTTTGTTGTTGGACGAAAGTGTCCCAACAATCTGAACCATGGGTGAGTTTCTTCTCTGTGCACTCATCATTTGCTTGTACACTAAATTCCTAAATTTGGTTTTAATCTAAATCCCTACCAAAAGTTCTTTTCTTTTCCAAATTTCCAACTCAAATAGATATCTTTTATGACTTCATCATAGGCTTATTTGTTTTGCATGTATTCCGAAACAATCAATTTGTGAACCTAAATTCCCAAATTTTATCTAAACCCTAAATTCCTAACCAAACCTTATTTTTTTTTTTTGTTCTCCAAATATTATGTAATTTGAATAGGAGAGGTATTTGCCCAAATTTGAGCTTTGAATCTTGATTTTCGTGTTCTCCTTCAAACTTGAGCTTTGAATCTCCATTCAATGGTCTAGAGTTAGAGCTTTGAATCTTCTAAACTCGAACTTCACATGTTGTTCAACAAAAAGAGAAAATTGCATAAATATATAGGGTATAACACATCAAATTCTCCAAATATCAGAATTTGGATGAAGAATTAGGTTTTAGTGACTTGAATAGGTTCACGGAGAAGCAAGTCTCCAATGGTCAAACGGATAAAAGAAAGGCATTTTCGTTAACATGCATAAAATTACTCCATGTGGGCATAACTTAAGAGGACTCTTGAGTGAGAAGACGGAAGGGGGCTCTATGACTAAAAAAAATAACGTTAGGGGGTTCGATGATAAGTGAGCAAACATCAGGGGGTTTCCCGATAATTACCTTTCTTTAATGTTGAACTAAGCAAATCTAGCTATTTGCAACTACAACAACAACAAAACCTTCATCCCAAATTTTTGGGTCGGCTAATTTGAATCGTTGTCTTAATTCAGCTCCGTTAAACCCATATGCTCTGTTAGAAAAAAAACCATGTCCTTTTTTTACAACCTCCATCCAAGTTTGTCTAGATCTAGCTTCTTTGACTTAATAGCTTGTCGTTTCTCCTAACCACACCTTAACTACCCATTACCTGTTATCCAATCTATTCTATGTATTGATTCAGCACAAATATGTTAACAGTGAGGATAACCGACTGGTTTTTCAGACAAGCAACATTTTTACGGTCCAATAATTATTGTTATTCTAGTATCATATGAAATGAAGACATATATGCCTGTATAATATTATAAGCAAATCCAAGTAATCCAATCCAAATCTGAATATGTATTCGACTTCCAGCACACCTGAATAACTGTTATTCGGAATACGGATAAAAATGTAGTTTGTACTTTCATATCCGAGTTATTTGAACTATGTCCAAATAATATTGGAAGGTCTTTAAAATTGTGTCAGACTTTCTTGGTATTATTTAGGATACTTTTGGTACGAGGGAAATTTTCATTCAGACTAAGGATGGAAACTAATAACTACTTTTATTCCATGTTATCAATTTGATTAGACTAATGTCATTTTTTATCTTCTTTTTCTCCCGATCGCATCTGCATACTTTTGTCCTCTTTATCTGCCTTGCTAATTGCTAAGTCAACTATGGATTAGCTTTTGAACTTTTTCACCCAAGCATACTTAATACTTTTGTCCTCTTTATCTGCCTTGCTAATTGCTAATTGCTAATTTTCTTGGTATTATCGTGCCTGTGTCGCTGAGTCTGTATCCTGTCTTATCTATCCCGTGCAACACAGGGTTTGTTGTATTCGTCTTGTGCAACGCAGGGTTCAATTAAGTGTTCAAATGATATCCATATCAATATCCGCTGAAAGAAGACTTACACATATGATATAATACCTGTATCTGCTCCATATCAGCTTCGCTTTAAAGTTCACTCACTATTGTATATCCTTCTATTTTATTGTTGCATCTACTTGTATTTGTCGCTTACATTTTAAAACAAAGACTTTATCGTGTATTATATACCTTTTTTTGTGGTTTCTAATTCTTGCCTTTCTTTTTCCTACTAAGTTATATACGAAAAATATATTATCTTAAATCCGTTTGAAGTTGGCTCTTTTATCGTATCTCAACTTAGCAATGTGATTTAGTACATGCTCTTGTAGCTAGAGATTGTTGTTGAGGTTGAATATAACTGCAATCTCACTAATGTTCAGGTAGTTTCAACTGTTCTACTCACATTTTGACTATCTTATTATTCATTTTTTTTTCTAGGTTACTTCTCACATCTCTTCCATATCAAATGTTTTTGTTCAAGACGGAACTGTTTGCTCTGCTCCGAGTTGTGATGCGAAGGTCCGTGTCATAAGTGATAATCCCTCTGCTTTGTTGTCACTTTCCGACGTTCTTTGGGAAACACCTAGTCGAGCAGTTTCCCATGACTCCTGCCCTTTGACGGTTTATGTTGCTAGCTCTATCAGGTAATCTACAGTAATATTTTGTTATATGTAACAATGACTGCTACCCATAGTCACAAGTTCGGGGTTCGGGAATAATTCAGCAACATTGAGAAGATCGGAATTCGGGAAATATTCAGAAAAGTTTGGTAAAAGTTCGGCGAAAATTTGGTATCTGTCTGTGTATATAGAATATATACACACAAAAAACACACTCACAATTAAGGATTGTTAGGGATAGACACTGAATAACGAAAGCTAGGAGCTAAGCTACTTTCAATTGGGTTTGAAAGAAATATGGAATTTATGTGAAAAAACTGTACTAATTGATACTTCCTTGATACTATGGTTAGATATGGTATGCCCATGTCCAGTTTCCAAAAGGACCCAAAACACTATTGAAGTAATATTGGCATATAACGAGAAAATTTTATATTTTTATAGTGAATACTTTCTTAAACTTTTTGGAATCTAGCTATTATTCAAAACATGCTTATATATAGATATTATTAAGATATAATGTATAGAATATGCATGTAAATATGTTCTTACCATGGTTTCGTGAATCACCTTCTAGATCCGGGAACACGTTCTGGAACATGGAATACCGGCGAATTGCAACATTAAAAATTTACATTCGAACAAACAAATACATCATATACTTGGGTTCTACCTTTCTAGCCAAGCTTTTAAAGGGAAGAGGATGTAGTTTCTTTATTATTTTCGTTAAGAGTTTTTAGAGCACAAAAGTTGGTACTTCCTTTCAAAAAACATTATTGTTAGGATTGTTTGGAAGTTATGATTTTTTTTTTTAGTTTTGAAATTTTGATGGCACTATATTATGGAACTTGGTTAATTTTAAACCTTAAATATACTTTATTTGTCACATATTTGTTCCTTCAAAACGTCTGTAACAACATTTCGAATAAATGTGTTGTGTTCCGAAGAAACCTACGCCCAACGTATTGCATAGTGGGACCCATGTACTCTGTTTCTGTTTTTAGTTCCGTGTTCCGAAGCGTTCCATGTTCCAGGCAAGGTTCGAAATATTGGGATCGGTTTTGGACCGTTCCTACGAGTATCGATTTCTGCACTTTCGGCTTTCAGAGTATCGTTTCAGAAAGTCAAAAATGATAAAAAGTCTGTTAAAAATCTGGAAAAGTATTTGATACATTTATACATAATTTTATATATTATGTTGTTTTTTGTTAATTTTAGGGATAATATTCACATGCAATAGTTACTATTGTTTATTAACTTGTCTTTAGACATAGTGCAATCACAATAAATAGTTTTGAATATAATAATATCATTATGGATGAATGTTTTGAATTTATAATGTACAACTAATACAAATGGTAATTGCTACAATTTATCAATAAAGAATCATATTGATACACTGTAACATTGTGAGTCTTTGGCACATAATCATTGTGTTGACAATGTTTTCCATTTTCCGTCTTTTTTTTTTCTTTCAATTTATCTGTGGAAAAGAGACCCCCAATGTCGGTGTCAATCAGTATCAGTAGCGGTCGGTATCAGATCGGAATATGCTGCCGTATCGTTTCAATATCGGCCGATACCGCGAACTATGGTTCAAGGTAACCATGCATATAATCGTACCCCAAAATTTTCTAAAGTGCCGAACTCCGAATCCCTATCGTGTCCGTACCCTAATCAGTGCCTATGCAGCTTAGTTAACAACCTCTTTTCTCATATGATTTTGTGATCAGCCAGGAGCAGCACCTGATAGCAATAGCTCAACTATGTATAATTGAAGTATTGACAATATTTTATGTATATAGCTCATTTTTCTGATACCTGGGAGGATGAAGATTTCCATTTGTCTTATTCTTTGTTCTTTATTTGTATAGTGCTTTTTGTATGTATTTAATAAATTTTGTTTGAAACTGTATGCAGATGAAACAAGTTCATCTACCAGCCTTTTATGATGGGTATTTGTATGTAATGTTTGCTGACAGACCTGTTATTTTTCTGTAGTACGGGTATTACAGAGGCTCTTGGCCTTGGGAAAAAATCATCAACTGGATTTGCGGCAGCTGATGTAGAGCGTTCATCCATCATTTTGTGTGGTAAAGCTTTCGTTGATGCTAATGCTATTAAAGATGCCCTAGTTGCTGTGGCTGCTCCTGTAATTTCTGCAAGGGGTGGGCTTCCACTTTCCGCCAGGTAGCAACTGCTTGCTGTTCTTAACTTGATTGTCCATTTGCAGTTGGTATTCAGTTTGTCATTCTGCTTTCTTTAGGTTGCTAGCATCCGGCGATTCCATGGTTCTTCTGTTTGCTTCAGAAGATACAATTAGCAGCTGCCCAGATCTTCACCAGTCTCTAGTATCCCTTGATGCTGGTGTAGTTCTGACTTCTGATGGTGTTGCTCCCTTCTTCAAGACCAAAAATCCTACTGCATCAAATCTCCTAAAAAAGCCTGCTTGTGCGGTCCTTGCTGCTTCTGACAGGTATGGAATAAAAAACTTATGCTCTAATTTTTTTGCTTTAACTGATTATATTCGTGGACGTGGTTTCTTTTTATTAGAATATTTGTTTGCACTCTCAGCTTGAGAATTCTATTAGGGAGTTTTTGGTCTTGGAAATATTGGTACGCTATTTTCCTTATAGGTACCTATAGTGCAACTGGTGGAAAATGTTTGGCAACTGGTAGATGTTTGCCAATTGGGTTAAGACATGTCATTCTGTTAGGTGGAAACTGCTCTGTTACCTGGTGTGAGTTGCCTTGCGGTCTTTACTGCTTAACTAGATTGCTCCTCAGAGTGTCTTCTAGGCTCTTACTAGATGGGTTATATTTTAATATTTGTTCTTTGTAGCATTACTCTTCCAGATATCTTTAGTTTTTTTAATTTTTTAATTTTATGTTTTAACTTCATTATTATGAAGAGAAGGGGAGACGTTAGTCAATCAAGCATTTCAAGATCAATGGAGTTGCTTTCACAATCTAGTGTCAGTCAATTGTAGTTGTACTTGGAAAGTGCAACTCAGAAATCACCGGTTAGTGGACTTACATTTTAGAACCTTTAAAATTCTGATTTGGTAGTGACTGTTCATTTCTTTCATATCCTTGTAATCGAAGTATCAAACACCTTTTCGAGATGAGATTGTAAAATCCATGACCTCTGTCCCTTGTGGCCCTTCCTCCCCCTTTTCATTTGATCCTACATTATCTTCTCCTCATTCCTCCCTGTTCTTCCATCTTTCTACAGTCACACGGTCCTCCCGTCTTATTCCTGTCCGCTGCCTCCCAGCCCTGCATCACCATCCTTCAACTTCTCTGACGAGTCTGCCCTTTACCCTCCACAATCCAACCTCAACCCGATCATCTGTATCTTCAACCTCTTCCTATCCTCCACTTACCTCTCCTACTTCTACAACCACCGTTACCTCTACAAGCAGACCCACCACCTCCTGACCTGCCTCTGGCGATCTGACCTCATTGTGTGGGTCCATGACTTCCCAAACACTGACCTTAAAGTCTCAAAACACAGACCTTCCTCATCCGCGCATGCTCGACCATGCTCAGAGGATGTCGATAAAATGTTCCACTGAACCAGACCTCCAACCTTCTCTCTGGGTTCCGCAGCATAGTCGCCATTTCTGGTCCTACAATGTTCAGCAATATTGACAATGCCCAAAAATTGTTCGACAAAATGTCTCATAACCGTTGTCAATTACTGTGTTTGCATTTTTTGGTATCAGGACAAGGGTACTCATTGACAAACAAGGTGGAAGCTGCCCATTGAAAATGAAACTTGCCTGCAGAATTCTTTCCATGCAATGGAACACAGTAAATGGTTACAAGAATATGTTTATAAAATATTGATACATTACTTGACATTCATATAAACCTTACCTCCGTTTAAAAAGATTGCAAGACATCAAATTGTGTTTCAGTTTTGGCAACAGAAAAGCTTGCACCTAAATATCAACCATTAACACAACGAACTTCCATGAAGCATAGCCATACCACTACTGATGGTAATGGACGATTTTGGGTAGCAGAGTGGGTAACTTGTCCTACACTGACTTAGACACTAGGTCAAGAGAAGAACTATTAATAATAAAGCAAAAAAATTGATAATTAGGCCGTAGCTCATGTAGAAGATTTCATCGAGTTACCATAATCTCACAGCGATAGGCTGTAATAATTATTATGACAATACAAAGTTCACCTTCAAACTTTTAGCAAAATACTCCCTTCTAAAACATCAAAGTATTGTCCAAATATTAATAGAAGTTGATGGGATAGCAGAGTGAATAATTTGGCCTACACTGATTTACACTGGGTCAGGAGAAGACCTATTAATAATAAAAGCTAAAAATTGATAACTAGGCCATAGATCATGTAGAAGATTTCATTTAGTCACCATAATCTAATTGCGATAGGCTGTAATAATTATTATGACAATTCAAAGTTCACCTTCAAACTTTTAGCAAAATAATCCTTCTAAAACCTCAAAACATTGTCCATATATCAATAGAAGTTGATGGTGGAGTGAAGGGGAAGGAAGCAAAGTCACACCATGCCGGAGGAGGTGCTATTGTATATCGATGCCGACATTGATATAAAAGATTCCGTGTGTTTTTATGTGTGTTATGTATTATCAAATTATAAAATTTAATTTACAATATTTTCCTTGAATTATCAAAGTTTAATTTATATCTATGTAACAAAAATTCTGTGTTTTTATGTGTGCTCTTGTATATCGATTAATATCCTTGTAAGTCATTCTGTTGTGCAGTACTAGTAAGCTTGCTTGTCATTTTTTAGTATGACACTAAATAATAGAACTATGCAATTAAAATTTGGATTATGGAGTGGCATTAATTTATATTCTTGTCCAGTCTTCTGTCTCATCGTACTCGTAAGTTTCCCACCAAATTCAACTACTTTGATCTTTGTTTAAAAAATTGCAGCACTGGTGTCCTTCCTTCCAGTCTTCTGTTGCATCTTACTCACCCGATCCACCCTTTGTCCTAAGCCCCTCTTTCCTTCCATCACCTTCAAATTCTCCGAGTCCTCCCTCCACGAACAAATCTGAACCCGAGTGTCTGTCCTTCAACTTCTTCCAATCCTCTATAACCATTGCTGGCTCTAGCAGCCGACCCTTGACCGCCTGACCCGCTTCTGCTGACCTGACCTCATTGAGCATATTCGTGAGTCCCAAAACATAGACCTTAAAGTCCAAATCTGACGGCTTCCTCATTTACATTATCTCCCTCTACTCCGGCATGCTCAACCATGCTCAGAGGTTCGATAAAATGTTCCACTGAACCGACCCTCCTCTCTATTCCTTAGTCCCTTCAAAAAAAGTCAACATAGTCGTCATCGTTTGGTCCTACAATATTTACCTCAAGGAATGACAATATTGACAATGCCCAAAAATTGTTCAACAAAATGTTCCAATTGACAAGCAGTAGCAAGGGACAACTCGGTGTCAATTACTGTGTTTGTCTTGTTGGTATCAGAATTTGGGGGTCCAATGGCGAACAAGGTGGAATCTATCCATTGAACCTGAAACTTGTGTGAAGAATTCCTTCAATACAGGGATCACAGTATATGGTTGCAAGAATGTGTACATAATATGATCCCATGGAACAAAATGGCATGCATATATAAACCTCGCATCCATTTAAAAATATTTGCAAATATCAAATTGTGATTCATTTGGAAACAGAAACATGCTCTTAAATCTGAACCATTAAAACAACGAACTTCCAAGAAGCATAACCATACTACTACTAGAGGGTAAGGTGGTAGGAGAGTACGTGAACAATTTGGCCTATACTGTTGAGACTTGAAGTGATTTTATTGAATGGAGTAACAACATATATATAGGAGAGGCTAGCCTCCTCTCCTATCATTCTAGCCAATGTGGGACTAAAGCCCAATAACACTATATATATATATCAACACTCCCCCTCAAGATGGGCGAAAGATATTCACTAAGCCCATCTTGTCACATCCTCTCATCATGTTGATAGAACTAAGCCCCTTTGTCAGTCCGTCTGCTACCTGATCTTTGGTTGGAACATAGCCCAGCTCTAGTTCTCCTTTATCCAGTTTCTCTTTGATGAAGAATCTGTCAATCTCAATATGTTTGGTCCTGTCATGCTGCACTGGATTGTTGGCAATATTAATAGCTGACTGGTTGTCACACCATAGCTTCATCTTTGTTCCCTGGTCCAGCTTTAGCTCCGTCAGCATATTCTTCAACCACAATAGTTCTGTGACTCCCAAGGCCATCGCTCTATACTCTGCTTCAGCTGTTGATCTGGCCACTACTGACTGCTTCTTACTCCTCCAAGAGACCAAGTTGCCTCCTACAAATATGCAGTATCCCGATGTGGATCTCCTGTCGTCAGCACAGCTAGCCCAGTCAGAATCACAATAGCCCTCAATGCCTACATGATTATTTCTTCTAAAGATCAGTCCCTTCCCGGGGGCTCCCTTCAAGTACCTCAGAATCTGGTACACTGCGTCCATGTGACCCTTCCGGGGGTCATGCATGTAGCGGCTTACTACACTTACCGCAAAGCTGATATCAGGTCGAGTGTGGCTTAAGTAGATTAACTTGCCCACCAATCTCTGATATCTATCCCGGTCAACTGGTTCTCCAGCTTCAGCATCCAGTTTAAACTTCTGGTCTATCGGTGTCGTAGCTGGTTTGCATCCCATCATCCCTGTTTCCGTAAGCAGGTCCAGTGCGTACTTCCTTTGAGAAAGAACGATTCCCTCATTATCTCGAGCAATCTCAATCCCAAGGAAGTATCGAAGGGGGCCAAGATCTTTCACCTCGAACTCCTTGCCAAGTTTTACTTTGAGTTGGGCGATCTCCTGCTCATCATTGCCTGTGATAATCATATCATCTACATATACTGCAAGTATGGTGATATGGCCTCCACTCCGTCTGAAGAAGACAGTGTGATCAGCATTGATCTGCTGATATCCCATCCCTATCATTGCTCTCCTGAACCTGTCAAACCATGCCCGAGGAGACTGCTTCAGTCCATAGAGAGACTTCTTCAGTCTGCAGACCTTGCCTTCTGTCTGTTTTGTGCCGAATCCTGGTGGTATCTCCATGTACACCTCCTCTACTAGATCTCCATGAAGAAATGCATTCTTCACATCCAGTTGGTGTAGCTTCCACCCTCCATTGGCTGCCAGGGAGATCAAGGTCCTGACAGTGCTCATCTTCGCCACTGGTGCAAAGGTCTCGTCATAGTCGATGCCGTACGTCTGACTGTATCCTTTTGCCACCAGTCGAGCTTTATAGCGCTCAACCTGTCCATCTGGGTTCTGTTTCACAGTAAAAACCCATTTACATCCAACTGCTCTTTTTCCTTCTGGCAGTCTCACCAGCTCCCAAGTGTGGTTCTTCTCAAGAGCTCCCAACTCCTCGTGCATTGCCGCTTTCCACTTTGGATCGTTCTTGGCAACCTGCCAATTGTTAGGTACAGTAATACTATCCAAAGATGCTATAAATGCTCCATGAGAAGAAGATATATGATCATAAGAAACAAACTTAGCAAGATCCCAACCATATCTGTCCGGAGGATTTTCCGCATTGCTGCGAGTAGTCCTTCGTGTAGGTAGTGGTATGGGAGGAACGATATCACCTGAGGAGGGTGGTGGTGTAGATGAGGAGGATGGTGGTGTAGATGAGGAGGATGGTGGTATAGGTGTCTCAGGAGTTGGGACAGGCGCAGGCAAGGGACTTGGCACTGACACTGTAGGTACTGGTCCTGTAGTCTGCTTGTTGTTTCTCCTGTTGTAGGTCAGTAACTCCCCCTGAGCCGTAGGTGTAACACTTCTCGTCTCCTCCCTCTGTTCCGCTTCACCTTCATGTTCCTCCTCAACCGTGTCTCTATGCCAAACTTCTAAATCGGTTACCACCAGGTTCTCCAAGTTCTCTATCTCCCCCTCTCGCCTTATACTTGTAGTATGAGGCGTGTTATACGAAGTTCCATCCTGGCGGTAATATGGCTCATGCTCCCGGAAGTGGACGTCCATACTAACAAATTTCTTCTTCTCTACTGGACTCCAGCATACATACCCCTTCTGAGTTGCTGAGTAGCCCACGAAGATGCACTTGACTGCTCTAGGGTCAAGTTTTCCAACGAATGGTCTGTTGTCCTTCACAAAACACACACATCCAAACACCTTTAGTGGAAGTATTCCACTATTATTACCTTGTAATACTTCACATGGAGACTTCCATCCCAGGACTTTTGAAGGCATCCTGTTTATAAGTTGAGCTGCTGTCAACACCGCATATCCCCATAGGTGTTGTGGGACATTCATGTCGATCATCATACTTCTTGCGGTCTCCAGAAGATGTCGGTTCTTCTTTTCTGCTACTCCATTTTGTGCTGGTGTATATGCACAAGAGGTCTGATGCTGTATTCCATGTGCTGACAAGTACTCTGCAAGTGTCCTATTGGTATACTCCGTCCCATTGTCAGATCTCAGTATCTTCACCACTGCATTATACTGAGTCTGGACATATTTATGAAAGTCCCGAAAACAAGCAAATACATCACTTTTGTTCTTCATCAAATACAGCCAGGTGACACGAGATGCACAATCGATAAACGAAACAAAATACTTATACCCATTCATAGTGTTAGTAGCACATGGGCCCCAAACATCAGAATGAACTACCTCAAAGACTGAAGAACTCTTATGACCATTTCCAACATATGAACTCCTAGTAAGTTTTCCTAACTCACATGCATCACATACTAATTTCCTTTTATTTGATTTTGCATACATATCTGGATACAACTTATTTAGAGTATCAAAGGAAGAATGCCCCATCCTCCTATGATGAAGTATCAAAGTGTCTTCAGTCTTCTACTGCAGCTCCTCCATTCCAGCCTTCTCTGCCATAGACACCAATGCTGAGTCCAGTCCGTCTTGATCTAGGTACCACAGTCCATCATGCCAAGTGCCAGTCCCAAGTCTTCGTCCCGTCCCTTTCTCCTGGAAGATCACCTTAGGAATATCAAAAGAAACAATGCATTTTAGTTGGAGAATTATAGAACTAATAGACAAGAGACTGACTGGGAAGGATGGAGCATGCAAAACATTGGATAACCTTACTGAACCCGTACAATTAACAGTACCCTTACCGACCACTGGTTGGAAAGTACCATCCGCAGTCTGAATGGTGTCTGTCGATGCTAGGTGAGTGTACGAGGAAAACTTACTAGCATTTCCGGTCACATGCCGAGATGCTCCTGAGTCGATAATCCAGTCTGACATTTTAAGGGAAGACATAGATGCAAGAGCGTGAGACTCGTCAGTACCTTCTGATGGATGGGCATACATAGCGGCGTTGAAGAATGGAGTGGATGCCTCCTCTGCTACGCTCCTCCTGTCTCCTTCGATTGACGCTTTTTGCTTTCTCTCCAGCAGATCCAGTAGCGCCTGATCCTCCTCAGTAAAGGCGCCGCCAGCTCCTCCATTCCCATCTGCCACCAGCAGGTTTGCCCGATAGCCTCCTCGACCGCCTCGTCGGCCTCCTCGACCACGTCCACGTCCAGCATATCCTCGTCCACGTCCACCACCTGAGTCTCCCTCCTTAGGTGGTTTGGTACAAGCATATCGATGGTGGCCCATCTCCCCACAGTTGTAGCACTGCCGATTCTGTTGCCAGAGCTCTCCCTTGGATCCTGTATCCCCCGAACCGGTAGCTGCTAGTGCTGACTTCACTTCGGGTAAAGCACCTGTCGATGATGCGCCTGTCCCTGTCTGTAATCTGATCCGCGTCTCCTCCTGAATCATGGCTGAGATAGCCTCCTCGAGACTAGGGATCGCTGGCTGGGCGAGGAGTAAGGCTGTTCTCTGTGTGAATGCTGCAGTCAGTCCCTTAAGGAATTTCATCGTCCTCTCCTGCAGACACACCTGTCTCTCCTTGCACTTTGGGTCCCCGCAGCTTGCCCGTTTGGAATGGTGATCATAATCCAGCCAGAGGCGTTCCAACTCCGTAGCGTACTCCTGCACCGTCTTCTCGCCTTGTACGGTGTCGTCGATCTCCCCTTTTATCTGGAAGATCCGTAGATTGTTACCTATGCCATCATAGGTTCTTCTCAATTTCTCCCATACGTCTTTCACCATCTCAATGCCATCTACTGTGGAAGCAATAGACTGAACTAAGGAGTTGAGAAGCCAGATATAAATCACCATATGAGTGGATTTCCACTCGTCGCGTCCTGTCGAGCCCTCTTCCGGCTCTGTCTTCTCGCCTGTCAAGAATCCCTCCAGGTTCTTACCTGCAAGGGTTCTTCTCACCCGCCGTGACCAACTCAAATAGGTGGCTGGTCCATCCAACTTCAGATCGATGGAGGGTAGTTCTAACTTTGGCGGTGCTCGTGTCGTGCTTTCACCAGCCGACACCTTTATCAACTTCAGCAATGTCGCCACATCGTCAGCATCCAGCTTCTTGAGAATCTCCTCCATCGATGCTTCTTCTCGATCACTTCACACTTGCTCCACGACTCACGCTCGTCCTTGCCGTCCTCTCCTAAATCCGAATATGTCTGATTTCATCGGATCTAGGGATTATAGGCATCTCCTTGAGATTGATCTCAAGAACGAGCGTGAATCTTGTACCCGCAATAGCGGTACAATGAATCCTGCAGCCGTAAAAACGGTACAGAAACGAGCGTGAATCTTGTACCCGCAATAGCGGTACAATGAATCCTGCAGCCGTAAAAACGGCAGCAGCAGCAGCAGTTGCAGCCGCAACAGCGGCACAGCAACGGCAGCAGCGCGGCAGCGGCGGCGGCGGCGCGGCAGCTGCAGCAGCAGCGGGGCGGCGCTGCGGCGGCGGCGGCGCGGCAGCAGCTGCAGCGGCAGCGGGCGGCAGCAGCTGCAGCGGCAGCGGGCGGCAGCGGCGGCGTAGAAGGGGGATTAGGGTTAGGGTTTGTGTGGAGGAGGGGTCTCTAACGGTATGCTAAGCAATTTTAGGCTCTGATACCATGTTGAGACTTGAAGTGATTTTATTGAATGGAGTAACAACATATATATAGGAGAGGCTAGCCTCCTCTCCTATCATTCTAGCCAATGTGGGACTAAAGCCCAATAACACTATATATATATATCAACATATACTGACTTAGACACTAGGTTAACTGAATACCTGTTAGTAACAGAAGCAAAAAGTTGATAACTTGGCCGCCACTAGAAAATTTCATTGAGTAGACCATAAGCTCACAATAATAGGCATTAATAATTAGTATGGCAACACAAAGCTCACCTTCAAACTCTTGGGAGCGTCCAAATATCGTCGGAAGCTGTTGGCAGAGTGAAGGAAGTGTTACAAGCCATGTCGGAGGAGTTGGAGTATCAAGATGCTGACATTGTTATAAACTATCCCAGGAGTTTTTACGTGTTATATAATATAAAAATACAAAACTTAATTAACAATTTAGTTTATATTATTTTACTATCTATATGAAAAGGTATGTCGACAAAAGAGTGTAATTTCAGAAGCAGTCTAGGTATGGTTTGACAATTTACAATCACATACATTCTGTAATAATTGTTTTGCTCAAAATCACTATGATTCTAAAATTAAATGCACACCATGATCAAAAAATTGTTTGACGAGCCCTCATTTATTGATTGCTTGAAATTATATCAATCACCTTGTAAAAGAATTCCATGCCAAATAACCCTCATGATTTCTTGACTTCCAAGCTTTAGGATTTATGATTTCAACGTCCCTATGTTCCTATACTCTTATGTCTTCCTATATTAGTCTTAAAACCTAATGCAAGATCTTGGTTGTGATTGTCTTTGTATTTAAACTAATCAAGGAAATAGGAAAGGATGAGATTCATTTTGGTGCTATCATTAAATATAGAAAAATGTCATATCGAGGAACCACGCCATGATTATTGTTAGAGAGTTCGTCACTGTGGCATCAAGAGTGAAAAAACCCTTTGCCCATGAGAGGATGAGAGGAAACAGAGTAGGTAGACGTAAACATATTATCCTAGTTGTCCACACGGGTCCAGGAGAAGCCTTGTTGATCTTATATCCTTTCATCTTTTCATCTGGTAATTTTATACATATGTGAAGTTTTTCCTGGTCTGACTTCTCAAATTCGGTTTGAGGGAGCTAAACTTCTCAAGTTCTTGTTTTTCGGTTGACCTTTTGTGAGTTCCATTTTACTGGAAACTTCTTTGTATCATATTATAAATAAATCAGTTTTGCTATATATAACTATGAATTTTTCTTCTTGTTTTTTTTTCTTTTCTTGTGCCTTGTGACTATAGTGATACAAGAGTTGTAGCGCTTTGAGTTCACCTTTGACTATACTGGTAAGGGGTGGAACTGTATACTTCCCATTTAATTTTAAAAGCCGCTCCTTGCATGTCGTGCATGTGTGTTTATTTCTTTGCATGTCTGTATGACCTTTGGTGAGATTTTGGCTTTATTTGGTTAATGTCACGCTTTTAAGGTATTTTACATCATATACACAGGTTAGGATAGGAGAACTGGATACCAAAGTTAGGTTCCTTGTTTGTTATTATTCTAGTATGGTAATGGAACTCAGTCAATGTTTAGAATCTTATATTGTGGACAGTGAAGGTTTGACGCTTGCATCCTGAAGGATGAGGGTTTGATTTGGGGAACCCTCTTCATAAATAACGGGGCCAAGGTTGTGTACATCTTGATCTTTCGCAGACCACCTTGCTTGTCATTTTCTCTGACTCGAATAATAGAACTATGCAATTAGAATTTAGATAGATTATGGATTGGCATTAATTTACGTTCTTTTCCAGTTTTTTCTGTTGCACAGTAGGCGCAAACTTCCCACCAAAAAGCCAACTGCTTTGATATTTCTTTTAAAATTGCAGCACTGGTGTCCTTCCTTTGGTGTCAAAGCTCTCTCCCGGACAAGCTGCTTATCATTTTTTGGCGGGCTACCAAGATGGAAAGCTTGTGCCAGCTTACAGCAAGGGTCCTTCACCTATCGATTCTCTAGTGCTTGCAAAGTTCTTTTATTCTCAGGTCTAGAGCGACACCTATTCTTTCTTTCATAAACCAATATTATGTCTATTGATGTTTAGGCGGTGCTGGCATTCTGTTGACGGTCTTCGTAATATTGTTTTATGTTAATTTGTTCAGTTGAAGGATAATGATATTCCATCCTTCTTGATCAATGTTCATAACGGTTGGAAGCACATAACTGGTGAGCTGGAGACGAATATTTTGAATTTTGACCGAATTTTATTACACCCAATTTTGACTGAATCACCATTTTCCCCTTGTTTCAGGCAAGGATATCGAGAAACTTGTTGCGTCCATGGTATCTGGTAACCTACAAGCTAGCAAATCTGGAGCCACGGATTCTAAAGGTAACTTCCCTGAACTGTGTTTTTCCTCTCAACAATTCCTGGCTTTCGAAGAACTCTGTAAGTTTACCGTCTTTGCAGTTGGAGAACTCAAGGGGAAGTACAACAGCTTTTTATCCGGTAAATTCCAGGATCTGCCTGAGGAATTCTCGTTCTGAGTATTTTCAAGCTGTCTTCTGCTTTTATGACCGTGCAAACTTTATTTAATCTGTAAGAGAAAAAGCATTTAATCATGAAATAATCTGCATATTACTGTGTGACTGATCCTATTTAGGAATCTTTTGGTGCAACATTTTTGTCAACTAGCAAAATTTCTGGTCATTTTCCGCAGTCATAAATTATATTTGGATCAGTCTGTATACATATTTCTTCTATAGTGTAATGTACATGAAACCATTGATCTGACTGCATAGTTTTTTCTCCAAAAATAACCTCGACGTGGGGAACACATTAGATATTTACCTAAGCTGGTGGATCCTTGAGCCAAAAACTTATGGATAGGTATCCTACATTTGAACTGGTTGAATCTCTTTCTAGTTGCACTCGAACAGTTACGAGATTCTCACATCTTAGCGTCCGTGGTTTCATGTTTTTTATTTTATCGATGAAATCATATTTCGATGTTACCTAAAATTACGGTTGGAAGAAGAGGAAGGGTTCGTGGTTTATGACTTTTGAAAATTCTGAAAAATTATAGTCTTTTTTAAATTACGAAATTCATAGACGAGATTTGGAATTTGGGATGCTTCTACTTGTTTTCTTTTCTTAAAACAAGTTGTTTGGTTAACATTGTTAAGAGTTAATAGTTCATTTTTAGCAAGGAAACCTAAGAAGGCAGGGAGAGAACTATTCTCATAAGCTGAGTTCGAGGTTACAACTTATCAAAGAATGTTTGCAAAACTAACTTTTAGAAACAGGTAGAAGACTACTTTTAAAAGCTGGTTCTGCTGTTGCTATTCAGTACCAATGCAAAATCATGCCCGTCTTAGAAAGGAGGAACACTACCAAATCAAACCAAACCTCATGGTATAGCTAGGCTCTCCCAAACTTTTGTCTTAGTACATCCAAATTTTATGTACTAGTCTACGTGTACGTACCTTGCACATATTTTAATTATAATATTATAAGACCAGCTATCGTCTTTTCGTCTTTTCCAGATGACTATTCATGTGTGTACTTTTATTTTACAATGCCAAGAAATTCGAAGTAAGAATTTTGTTTTTTTTTTTAAATTTTATATTGAGAACAATAACCTTTAGAAAATGGTAAGGACAGAAAAATTTATTAACATTGGAATATAAAGAGTTGTATGGAAAGAGGAGACTTAATGGCATGCAAATTTTATTAACTCTTAAACATAAATGACATGCAAGTTGACATAATAATATCATGTTTATAAAATACTCGAGGGTATTTTAGGAATTCAAAAGTTTTACCACCAAGTTTTCCTATTATATGGTAGAATAGATGTGTATCTCAATATTTAACATTCATTTATTGACTTGTACATATGTTATGGGTTACATATGTTGTGTGTTAGTTCTCAAGTAATTGGTACCACGGAGGATTTTTTCTAGTAGGCTAGGTTCAGATTCCACAACAAATAGTTGTTTTTATTAGTGTGTTAGTTCTGAGAGCGAAAGACAACTGAACATGGGAGCTCCGACACTTACTACATACAACAGGGCTTAAGCGCTAGTTCGAGGAGTACTTCAGCGGATCAACCTCAACTCCGTAAAGGAGGTGACAAGGAGAGTTTTAGAAGTTCGTTTGCAACTCAATGCAATCGAGACTTATTGGTTCATGTGAGTAAATCGATGGAGACGGTCGAATCTCGCTTTGAGCGACGATGATTTTGATCACCCCAGAGTCGGTTCTGCTAATCTGTTAGCGAAGTTTTCAACCGTGTTTACTGTTTTCTTCTTTTAGCATATTATCCTATTTAGCAGATCATTCCGCTGTCGATCCATTTGGCAAGTTTTACTTGCTGTTAGATAATCGTTTGTTGTCTAGTCTTTGTATACTTGTACGAGAATATCAACAACAATCTCAACTGTGACCATTCCATTCATCCGTGTCGATTGTTCTTCGGTTGAACCGGTTTCTAGTGATTGGTCGACCGATCACTAGGCATTGGAAGTGGAAGTCACTATATCATTAATGTTTGATTTTGTTTTGTTTTCCATTTACAGGATATATAATTGCATAACTAAATAAAGAAATTGAACTTTTTACATGAAAAAGTTGAGAGAAATCAACATCAGAAAGAACTTTCAGCAACAAAATCTCAACTTTATAGCATCAAGAACAAGGGGTCCCTGGTCTGGATGTGAATTTTGCATCTATAAATGGTAAGATTTCTCAATTAATATAGATTTTTATTGGAGGAAAATAGTTTCCTAAGTTATGATCGCCCATTTTCTTCCGTACGAGAAAATAGTTTCAATTAAGATGGCACATTATGAAGTGATAATAAAGAGAATGTAGATTTAATACAAAAAAATCAATCACTTGTAGTGTAAATTAGTACGTGATTAAACACCCGGACATTGAATTCCATGTCCAATTTTCTGAGGTTGCATGGGTTGGTCGATTTGCTAGGATGATTCATCCGTACATATGTTCCAAAATTTTGAGGCCGTGGGAGTTATTATATATATTTTTTATTAGTTCTAATAGTAAACAAAATGACCATTCAAATAGTTTTTATGTTTTGTTGAAAATGAGAAACGGCGTAATGCAGCTACTTATTTTGTTTGGTTGAAAGTAAAATTGAAGATGTAAAGGTGTTATGAACACATTTTCGAAGTGGTATGTTTACCACCTAAACAAACAAATGGTATATGACTACTCCCTAATCGACACTCGAATACCACCCAAATACTATGGTTCAAAGACAAATTAAAATGTGTCAATCATCTCTAGTCAAGTGGCTGAGGTGTGAGACATCCGTCCCGATCTATCCAAATTCGAACTAGAATGAGAGGTATTATTCATGTACAAAGTTCCAAGCGTTGAAAACAAATTAAAATGTAACATAAAATTGAAGGAAGAGATTTATAATTGTAGCAGTACAAAACTGCAATAGGTACACAAATTATGCCAAACTATACCAAAATTTACAACATTGGAAATGTTTGGTACACGAAATACTATATAATCTTGAACCCCATCTACTCAGGTTTGAATCGGGTGGGAGGCAAGTTCCGAGCGTTAAAGACAAATCAAAATGTAACATAAAAGTGAAGGGAAAAAATTATAACTGTAGCAGTACAAAACTACATGTCAAACTATACCAAAATTTATAACCAAATTATACCAAAATTTATAACATTTAGAAAACATTTGGTACGCGGAATAGTGAACTCTATATTCCCGGGAGTCATTATTGGTGACTATATAAATATTTTCGAGAAAAACAAATAAAAAGGTAAAAAAGCAGAAAATAAAAAATAAAAAATTTAAGAAAAAAGATGCACTAAAACGCGAAACACACAAAATTTCTTAAAAATTGAAAAAAAACCCTGAAAAAAAAAATGCTTAAAAAATAATTTACAAAACTGAAAAAAATTCAAAAAAAAAAAGTATAAAAAGAAAAAGAAAAAAATAAAGGGCAACAGGAAAAAAAATACTTACCGATATAGAATTATCATATTTTGTGAATAAATTGTTAATTTGGATATTTACAATTTTCAAAAATAAAACTTTATTATCTAAACCAAAATATGAAAATAAAATTTTCACCAAAAATTTGTCCGATAAATAAAAACAAATTCTGTGTACCAGACGGTCCCTTAGCTCATACCATGATGCAACATTTTGTTCTCCAAATATTCAAAGTAAGATAATAATTCTTGCAGTTACATCGAAGATGGAAGGGTTAGAAGAAGACAGGAAGAGCCGAGGCCGACAACACTAAGCTAATTTGCTGAATTTCTCTCCTCCTTGGGACTGTTTGATCAGCATGCATGCGCATTGTCAGCTAATTAACATACTTATTATTCAAAATCAACTCTTACAAATTCCTCGTCTCTATATACACCACCTCCTATAATTACTCATCATCGATCGTTCGTTAGTTGGATCAGAACGCCTGCACCAACCGCTGCTGCTGTGCCACCGCTGCCAGCTGCCACCATCCCTTCTCCTTCTCCTTCTCCTTCTTCGTCTTCCTCGGCGTCCCAAAGAAAACTCGCATAAGATCCCAGCACATAGCTGCATCCCATTCGATATTATTATTCAATTGTGCCCTCTTCTATACATACAATACACATATTTTTTATTTAAAAAACTATGACCTCGTTTGATATACTGTAATGTAATGTAATGTAATGTAATGATATACTGTAATGTAATCGTAATCGCAATGTAATCAATGAAAAATCCTTTGATTACATTGCGATTACGATTACATTACAGTGTACCAAATGGGGTCAACGTATTTATGGATACCAAAAATTGCATGTATATGCAGGAATACGATAACAGAATTAGAACACCCATTTTGAGAACAAACAGATCTGCTTCCCTTCAACGTAGTCAGAAATTTATGTCATACAGGATCGTGGAGCTGTCACCGTCAAGAAAGACGGGGTGATGAACTCACGTCTTCATTTGTGTTTTACTATCAGATAATAGAAAGGAAAAAAAAAAAAAAAAAAAAAAATAGAAGATAGGTTTTGATTATTTGGATTAGTATTATTTAGATTCAACTTATTTGAATCTAGAGATAAACTAGTCGAATTTGTATTAATAAGACTGGATATTGGATAGTACACTAATTTACAATACTAGTTTTTCTTTCTTAGGGCCATACCGGGCCTCGCCGCCCTTGACACACGTAGTTAAAATGTAACATAATTATTTTTGGAAATATTTTAACAAATGCTCCAATCAAAATATAGAAATAATCAAAATTTGTTAGTTTTTTAAAATAGTGGAGGTATATGCTAGTTTCTATATTTTAAATGGAAGCATTTGCTAAAATATTCTCTCTTTTTTGAAAGTAATAAAAATTAGCTAAATTACTTGTACAAAAAAGAAAAAAAGTTTTGAAAACCCTAAACTAAAAAACATTTCTTCCAGAATTCTTGTACATGGAGGTATATGCTAATTTGGAATATGTAATAGTAATATCTTTTATTTGGAAGAATTCTATCAGATAACACAAATTCCTTTCAGACTATCTGACGGAACGTGTCTTATAGTTTACTAGTAAATGTACGTAAATAATGTATAATAAAAATATTATCCAATTATAGTCAAATATTTTTTTTAACTTATGTGGTTAAGGTGAGAGGTATTTTTCTTGTTTAGTTGAGTTTGATTCTCCATGTTGAATATATATAACAAATTTAAACTTTTTTTTAACAAATTTTACATAATTTAATTTTTTTAAATAAAAATGGACCATGATATACATAGGACTTAGACGGCTCACTTTTGAGCTGTTTTGAATCCTCATTATATGGTAGAACATTTTTCAAAACTCTTTTTTGTACACTCCAATTTTTTTATGTTATACTAGTAACGTGTACCTGCATTGCACGTAGAAATGGAGGTTGAACAACCGATCGTTTTGAACTATTTTCAAGCTCTATTTATAAAGACTAGCGATGTCAAGTAGAGACGTAAGCGATATAATACCAGTCATCTGGAGAAGCTTCGACTGCTCGCTCGAAGTAGGTGGCGGCTCTCTCTTCGTCCCTATGGGTCTCCCAAACCAAGCTTCCGTACAGAGACAGCACATCCCCGTCTCCGGGGTCCGCCAATATCGCCCTCCCGTAACACTCTTCCGCTCCCTTAGCATCTCCTTCCACCTACGGATCCAATCCAAAACCATCACTACACGTACATGCCTCATACGTGTCCGACACAAAAATACTAGGACACAGCTTGACAGGGAAGCTCGGTGTGTGCGCATGCATATATTGGAGAGTTTTGCACGCATGTACACCCTCTAGTGTAGACCGATCATTCAGATCGGATATATATTTTAGATATGATCCGTACACATGTTAGATTTGAGTGACCAAATGTATAAAATTAACGAAAACTGCTATTATATGCATGTTATCCAAATATTTCATAAACATGTAGGGTTAATTAAACTTTGGGTTACAGAAATATTCAAGAATTAATGTTTGGGTTCTAACAATGTCCAAAGAGTTTGGCGCGCATAATGATTATGCAAAATTTGTTAATAAATAAATTGAATAAGAACTCAAGGACAAAAATGTTTTTACAACCTTAAGTCTAATTAACTATAAGGGTGCGTTTGATTGCAAGGCGAAAAATGTGGGAAAAAGAAATTAATTCCATGGAATTATTTTTCTACGAAAAAAAATTCCATGGAATTTAAAAAATTTCTATGAAAAACTTAATTTGGGTGTTTGATTGCCATTATTTTCCACGGAAAATGATATTTTCCTATGGGTTGGACAAGTTTCATTTTCCACCATTTTAGATGGAAATATGAAAAATGATAGTTTTTTGGAAAATAATTCTATGGAAATATAAGCTATCAAACACTACAATTGGTGAAAAATTTGTGATAAAAATATTTTCCATGGAAAAAAAAGCCCAATCAAACACAACTTAAGATATTTAGGACTAATTAGTATTTAGATCATAGATTTCATATCATTTTAGGGTGCGTTTGATTGCAAGGTGGAAAATATTTGAAAAAAAAAAAAATTAATTCCGTAGAATTATTTTCCTAGGAAAACAATTTCATGGAATTTTAAAAAATTTCCAAGGAAAACTTAATTTGGGTGTTTGATTGCCATTATTTTCGACGAAAAATAGTTATTTTCTATGGAAAATGATATTTTCCTATGGGTTGGACAAGTTTCATTTTCCACCATTTTAGATGAAAATATAGAAAATGATAGTTTTTGAAAAAATAATTCCATGGAAAATATAAACTATCAAACACTACAATTGGTGAAAAATTTGTGATGGAAATATTTTCCATGGAAAAAAAAGTCCAATCAAACACAGCCTTAGAATTAAGGGTCTCACATATCCAATTAGAAAATTTGGATCCTGTGATTTTATTTTTGGTTTCTCTTTTTCATTATACCTTTCCCGATTAGAAAGTTTGGATTTTTTTTTTTCATTATACCCTTCCGAGACTATATATATATAAGAAAGTTCCATTGTCATGTATAGGTCTAAACTTTTCAATTGGACATGTCCAAACTTAAAATTTCTAAGCTGATAAAAAATTCAAGGTCTACACGATAATTAATCAAAATATTTATTAATATATCTTGAATGGTCCACACACTCAACTATCATCTCTTATAACCCAAACCTTAATATGAACATTTTTAGGACCTCAACGATAATTCTTGAATGTTTCTGGACCCAGAATATAATTAACCCTAAATAGTTTGACGATATTTGTTATATAAAAAGTAATACGCAAAAAGTAGAAAAGTAAAAATTAATTAACAAATTAATGTTGCATGAAAAAAAAAATAGCTTACTTCATGCAAGAACTTTCCATAGTTCCTCAGCAGCAGCGGATTTCCCGGATCCGACTTCAGCATTTCCTGATAGTAGCTCCCCACGCTCCTCCTCCCATTCTCGTTCTGCTCACCTCCGCCGCATCCGCCGGTCTTCTTCCCCTTCCCGATCCCGCCGCCGGCGATCTCCGCCCCCTCCTCCTCCTCCACCTCCTCCAGAGCCGGAGGCGGCGCCCACCGGATCCGCTCCGGCGCGGCCAGATCCGAGTCGGACCTCGCCCTCCGCAGCACCAGAGGAGGAACCGGAGGTGACGTCATCGGAGCCGGACTCTTCTTCGTCGTCGTGACGCCGTGCAGGTGGACTGCACATCGGATCGGGACGAACCCAAGGCTCCGGCTCCGCTGGAGGAGGGGGGAGGGGTTATCGGGTGCGGACCCGATAGCGTGGAACGAAGCGGATCGGATCTGCATCGCTGCTCTCATTTTTTTTTTTTCTTCCTCTCCCTATTTTTGGATCCGATAGTAATGCTCTTCCTCTCCCTTCTTGTATTTATAGGCGCTTTTTTTTTTTCCGTTAGTTGACTGACGGACTTTTTTTTTGTTTTTTCCTTTCTTTGCTTTATTGCCACGTAGGCACGTGCATGTGAGGGGTTGCTTACGACGGACGCCACGTGAGGGGGAGATGGGCGGTGTCGGCGGGAAACGACGGAGGGAGGGCCACGTAGGCGCGGCACGTGCGGAGAAGTGGGCGGGATCACGTGAGGGGGCATGAAGAACGACGGAGAGACCGCCACGTGGACGGTTGGGCTTTTGAGTTTCCTGCTTTGCCCTTGTTAAGATAGTACTCTCGACTCGTTGACATTTAGCGGTATATATATATATATATTATTTTTTTGAGAGGGTCCACTTCTTACTGGTGCTTAGAGGCATGCCTCCAAAGGGGCTCGAACTTGCGCCCAACAGGCTACGGCCACGGGAATATATATATATATATATATATATATATATATATATATATATATATATATATATATATATATATATATGTGTGTGTGTGTGTGTGTGTGTCCTTTTACAATACATGAGATGTATCAATACATTTCAAACAATTATATTGAAAATGTATTAAAAATTGTGAAAGGTGTTTACTTTGACTTTGACTTTACATGTTACTTTGACTTCGGCTTTAATCTGAACCATTGGATTAACATCCAATAATTCAGATTTGTGATGTATTGATACAATTTTTTTACATGAAATGTATTAAAAAAATTTCATATATATATATATATATATATATATATATATATATATATATATATATATATATATATATATATATATATATATATATATATATATAATGGTTGAGGTGGGGTTGAGGTGCCACCTCTCGGCTGTGGCACATTTTTGGCTACAGTCCATCATGTATGAGCACGAGCATCCAATGATCTAAGTCAACTATGGCACATTTTTCGCTACAGTCCATTTTTGGCTACAGTCCATTTTTGGCTACAGTCCATCATGCTGTGGCACATTTTTCGGCTGTGGCACATCTCGAATATCTAAGTTGATCAATTTCGAGATAAACTGGGATTTGGGCAAGGTGGGAAATCAATGAAATCAAGTATGAGCACGAGCATCCAATGATGAAGATCCAGGTCATGATTAAATTTAATTCAACTGGATACGAATACGAGGTTCATAGGCGATAAATAATTCCCAGGAGAATTGTCAAGGCTGTTGTGGATAAGATTCTAGGATAAGTTTAACTGTGTCCATCCACGTAGATTGATACATAAAAAAGCGAACCAAAGTGCAATAGGTTGATCAGACCATCATGTACCGGTTCTGATTAGACAATATGTTAGTGGGTGGCCACCCAATAAAATATGTCATGACCAAGCTCGAAAAGGATAAGCTTGTAAAACTTAAGGATAAATTTATAGCATAAGATATAAGTAAGGGTGGAAATGATGAAAGAAGATACATAGTCCAAGATTCTTAACCAATCGGGTCAAGCATTCAAGGTAAGGTACAAGGTTAAGTATTTGAGGGTTCAAGCAGAACACCATCACATGCCAGGTCGAAAGAATTGAGCCAAGGTGGATCTCTAATTGAAATAAGAATTAATTTAGTATCAGGGTAGAGGTTATAGTTTAGCCATTTGACCAGAAAATCATGTCAAGGAAATAGAGTACAAGGAGACGGGTTTTAGTGGGACATGGAATACCTACATGAAGGTAGGCTAGTCTAGGTCTTACATGTGAAGTTTGTTGAGAAGTAACAGCTAGTATTATACTCTGAATATCTAAGTCACGGTAAAGGACGTCCAATGATCTAGAATAGAAAGTGGGAGTTCGAGACGTGACAAATTGATGCAAAAATTGAAGGAGATCAAATTAACTTATGGAATAAAATTTATTAGGAATCCAGTAAATAATTTAGGAACACAGTCCTAGGGATAGATAGGCTACTAGATGAATATAGTTAGGGTTCGACCAATCAAGGTCAAGGTTAGAAGGTCTTAATGAGTCTTTATTTGAGGAAAAGTCGAGTAAGTCAGGTTTGGGATACAGTCACATAGTTAGGTAGAAAGAGTTTAAGCAAGGTGCAAAATAGAGAGGACAGTTCATTTCAATGAAAGGCAATTAGCAAGAGGATTAGATGGCAAGAAACAGATAAGAGTTTTCTCATAATTGTGATTGAGTACCCTAAAAAAAATAAAAGATATTAATCTAACACTAAGAAATTAAAATCAACAACTACAAAATTTTCAAAATCATCAACTAACACCAGGATTCAAAGTTCTATAGTGAATCCTCCAAAATCAAATTCAATCAAGGGAAAAGGAGTTTAAATCGTAATTTCAAATGAGATTCTCAAGGGTCATCCCAGGAATCTCTCAAAGTATCCTAGCAGTGATTGAGTATCCACTCTCTCTAAGCCTACTCCTCAAATCCTATCGCAGGCTGTAGTGATACTCTAGTTCGAATACCACTACATAAACTCGACCTGCATGGGCCACCACTAAAAACGTGTCACGACCCGCACCCACTGTCATGGTACGAGAACGTAACAACGCCCAGCCTACGCCGCAGTATCGGCGGTAGAACGCTGTCCTAGGTCAATCATCTAACAATATAAAAGTACCTGTACAGTATATACTCTCCGAATGGAGGTGACATAACAATATACCTCTCAATCACATCTAGGGTAGAAGAATGAGAGACAGATAGATAGATAGTAACTCAAGAGAACAGTATCATAGATGAATAAGTCTAAGTGTCTAGTACAACACAATATCCAGAACTGACAACTCATAATACAAAAAGTCTAAGAGTCTATACATCTCCACATCTCAAAAATATAACACAGAATGTGAGACAAAAGTAAATATAGAAAGACTGCCTAGACTAAACTGGTCTAGACTACTGGAACAACATCCTCAGCTGCAGGTGGATCCTGCTGGGGGTCCACAACATAAGTATCATCTAGTCCTGCTCCAAAATAGGTAGACACCAGGGCCTCATCCTCATCATCTGTAATATTTTCAACAGGTCCAATCAGGACGGGAACGAGCACAATACATCTCACGCAGTGCATATCATGTTAGGAAATACGATACAGGCAATAGAGTAAGATACATGAACTGCTGAAAGGAAATATACGCTGTAAAAGAGATAGCTGTAATAAAATATCTACTGTATATAGAGAACTGTAAGTGACTAGTGATGTGGAGCACAAGATAGGCATGTGAATGGCTGGACTTGCACATGATTACACTACGGAGTTGTACATGATTACACTACTTTGGAATTATTCACATGTCCACTTCTACTCCCCCGTTTTCCCCAATCAATACACAAGGATCTATACAAGTTACGTTATTGTACATGATATCACATGGGGCCCATGAAAGGGTGTACATGATAGTATACATGAGAGCTCAGTAAACATGAGAGTACATGATCACATGAGTGTACATGAATAATGAAAGCATAGGAGTACATGATGATAGTGAAACACACATAACATGAAGTACCCGATGCTTCCGAGGGGGATAACATCTCATGTAAAGATCCATATAGTACCAATCCGTGTTACCAACGTGACAGCAACAAGTAAAGTAATCTAGAGCGAGAAGTAAAGCCTGAACAAGTATGAAACGGTCAGAGAATGTACTCGCCTGATAACTGAATGTCTGAAGAGGATATACTGTCTGAGGAGAGGTGCCTGGCTCCTAGTCAGAGCAATACAAGTCACAAAGTATCCACAATGATAAAAATAAAGTATACAATGCATACTACATGATTCTAGGTCAAACTGGTCAAAAGTCAACTCTTGGTCAACTCTAATAGTCAACTAGGTCACAGGAAGTCATACTAGGTTACAGGAAATCAAACTAAGTCAATTAAAGTCAAACAAGGTCAAATAGGGTCAAACTAGTTAAACTATCTAGGGTTTAGTCAATCAATGGTCAGACTAGTCAAATACTAGTCAATATGGTCAAGCTAGGTCAATCTAGACTATCTAAGGTACTACACCACAAGGTTAAGGTATAACCAATACCTATACAAGTATACCACATATAAATACATATATATATAATACCAACCTTAATCCTATATTCAAGCTAATCCCATATTCCAATCTCAAGTCATGACTCAACTCTAAGTATCTAACTTAACCCTATACATATCTTATCTACATAGGTCTTCCACAAAACCCAAGTCACAATGATATGCTTATATATTGGTCAAACCTAAACCAACTAGTTAATAGCCTAGGGTTTAGTCAAACTTAGTCAACAAGTCCTCTTAAGTCTATCCAAACCATTTCTAGGTCAATTAGGTCATGGTTGACCTATAGTTGACTTTGGTCAACTATGGTCAACATTTGGTCAATCTAGGTCTAGTAGTTAAATACTAGTTAATATGGTCAAACTAGTCAACTCTAGTTACTTGGGTCCATATAGGGTCAAGCCTTAGTCTAACTAGGGTTTTGGTCAATCATAGACTAATCAACAAGCAATTAGGTTAAACTTGACCAATGGTCAACATATGGTCAAACACTCTAGTCAACCTAGGTCTACTAGGCTTATTGGTCAAATCAAGACTTACTAGCCATAGGCCATAGGCTAACATATCTAGGGCACTGGCAAATATATCTATATATAATACCATATATATACCCAAATATATATGATACATATATATACATGCAACTTAACATATCTATATATATTATCAATGTATAGGCTAAATATATATATAGCCTAACTATATATGTATATATAGCCTATCTATCTAGCCTAACTATATATATAGCCAGTTATATATACTATACCATATCTATATATATATAACCCTCAAATATATATATAAACTATATATACATATCTAATATACTCCATATATATACATATAGAGAGGGAAGAGAGAGACATAGAGTGGGAGAGAGAGCTGGACAACACAGGAATGGGGGGAAATGGGAGTGGTTCCAGATTTCTGGAACCAAGTTGGCTCCACAACACACACACACACTAACATATATATACATACATATGTATATATATACATAACTACACATACACACTACCCAATACCCCCAAATTTTACCCACACTCACATATATATATATACTACGTATATACATACTAAAATATACTCATACAATGCATTAAAACAGATCAAAATAGGTTTAAAATCCATATTTGAAAAACTTGAAATAATCCTAAAACAGGAAACTGTGCACAGTATCTCGAAACAGGGATAACTCGAAATACATACTCTAAAACGAGCTAAGACTCGAATCAAACGGTTGGTAACTGTGTCCCACAACATACCCTAGTGTCCTACATACCTGACACGACACCCCGACACGGATTTATGTGTCCAAACACTCAAAAACATGGCTCGGGTAAATTCCTGATACACCCACGCGTGCACAGCGTCGTGCACGCGTGCAGTTCACTCTAGGACACGACACACGTGTCTAGAAGTCTCGTGCACGTGTGGGTAGGTTCGCCTAGGGTTGGTCTAGGGTTTAGGTAGCCTGTCTCGTGTCCACGTGTCCTCAGGACACGGCACGAACTCCGTATCAGTCGAAGGAAATCGACTGATACTCAGTGTTCTGCACCGCGTCGTGCAGTGATGCACACATCTCGTGCTCGCGACACAGGACACGACGCACCTCGTGCTCGTGTCCTCGTGTACGCCAACTATAGGGCTACACTCTCGTGTCACTACGAGGTGTCATCGTGTCGTGTCCGTGCGACACGAGACACTCGAAGTTGGTGTCTGTGCGTGTGTGCGCTGACAGCCCGTGTCCAGTGCGAGTGAGATTTCTCACTCGACACGACACGAGGCGACACCAAATTTTGGGGGCATGTGCGCAGACATTGCCCCCTCGTGTCCACAAAATTTCTCGTGTCCTAGTGTCGTGTGTAGGGAGAACTAAGGGGTGGTAGCAGGGGATTTTTACAGTGCACTGTGCAGTGTGTCCAGTGTGTGAAACTGAGAGCTTCGTGTCCAGATTTTGGACACGACACAACCCAACTTGTGCTCAGTGTTTTAGGGTTAGGTTTAGGGTTAGCTAGGCTAGGTTTTGGTTCAAAAGTTCTACAAAACAGTGTGTAAATATCAATGTGACAGTGAGCTAAAAACCTTAAAATACAATGAAATTAAATTAGGATACGTGTCCGATACGACACCAAATAATTCCTAGATTTCACCAAACCCTACCCACAACTATATTATAACTATATGCATGCAATAATGAAGAAAAAATAGTATAATAACTAGGTTTAGATATATTTACCTCTATGTATGAAATGTCTTGAATTTCTACTAAATGAGGGTGTACATCCAATAGCCTCAACTTGTCCTTCCTTGGTGAAACTTGAGTAGCTCACTTCCCTAGGCTCCCTTAGATTGTAGGTGACCTAATGGAGAAAACTAGAGGTTCAAAGCTCTTCAAATGAGAAAGTTATGGCTAAATGAGTGGGGTAGTTTTCTAGGTTTTCTTCTAGGTTTAATTTCCACATGAACTTGGTTTTGAGATCTATGTGTTGGTTATATAGGAAGGGGTGGCAAGGGGGTGTTTCTTGGCTGCCATGGGGTAGGGGGGGGGGGGGGGGTTGTCCTTGGGTTGCTTCCAAGCTAAGGGAAGGACTTTAGGTAAAGGTTTAAGATATTTTGTATGGTTTAAGCAAAATATCAAATAAAGGTAACTAGATATTTATTTCACTTTATCCCATGACAAATATCATTCCTCTTAGTCATTCTAGGTTAGTGGCTAACCTCTAGATTAGGGCTAGACTAGGTTAGGGGCTCTCATGACACTTAACAATAATTAAATAATATTAAAATCACATAATTACAAATAATTCCAAATAAATCCTAGAAAATTACCAAAATACCCTTTAGGCTAAAAATCACTAATTTGAGGTTCTAAGCCTATGGCTAAGCTCACATGGTCATAGCAACTTCTAGGTTAAGGAAAACTAGGGTTTACACTAAGTTATATTAACCAAAATCACAAAGTCATAAGTCATGACTTAGCATGACTTAGAAGATGGTTCTAATTACACTAATAATCACTATAAACCATATCATGCCCTAATCACCATTATTAAATAATAAAAATAATAATTTTTCAAAAATCCCCAAATTCTGAAAACAGGGTGTTACAGAGCCGCCTGGAGCATCTTCGGGCTCGGGGGAGTTCCAGTTCCGTAGTTGCTACAATCTTATCCGGAACACTTTTCCTCTGAGTTCTGATTACGAGTTCGTCTGGTGTAAGGGTCTGGCCAGAAAGATGCAGCTGTGTGTTTATAAGCTTCTTCTGGGTCGCCTCTTAACGAGGGATCGCCTGAGTTCTTTTGGAGTGGCAGTGCCGGATCCCAAATGTGTGCTTTGCTGCTTGGAGCCCGAGTCTATTAGACACATATTTTTGAGTGCACTCTGGCATAGCAGATTTGGTCGGATCAGAGTCGGGTATTGGAAGTGTGCGCCTCTGGTAAATACATTGGGGACATCATTCCGGTGATACGAGATAGCAAGGGTCGAGGTCAGGACTGGTTCCGTACTGCTAGAGTTCGACTGGCGGCTTCGGTTTGGCATGTTTGGCGGGAGCGAAACCGCCGGATCTTTGAGGGACTAGTCACACCTCCGGTTGGCATTCTACATAACATTGAGTTTGATCTAAATGCTATGGAGAATGGATGAGTGCGGAGTGGGAGTCCCACTCAGACTGTATGTTGTATGATTATGACTTTTCATTTGGAATAAAATTTACCTTTTTCCAAAATATATATATATATATATATATATATATAATAAGGGATTGATGTGTCACCTTATGGTGAGATGGATATGTGTCATTTTCCCATGCAATCATCATGCACTTGCATATTTTTTAAAACATTATGATAGCATGGGAGGGTGACACATAACCACCATCAATAAGGTGGCACCTCACCTTCCTTATTCTCTATAAATGGAGAATAGGGAGGTGAGGTGGCTATGTGTCACCCTTCCATGTTTTCATCATTCACTTGCACACTTTTCAAAACATGATGATAGCATGGGGGGTGGCACATGTCACGCCCCGATTCGGGAATCGTTCGCCTCCGCTTAGAGTCACGCCGAATCGTTCGTCCTCGCTAAGGCGTGATGTCGTACAAGTCTGGAATTGTACTTGTACAAGGCGTGCTCGTGTTCCTTTTATAAAAGAGACATTTTTGAATAGAGATTCGCAGCGGATGATAGAGAAGTTTTGGCAACACAGATATGATCTGAAATAAGTTCTTTATTGATATCTTTGAAATTACATTGCATAAACATAAGGCTCTCAAACAGCCGAGATGAAAGGCCAAACTTGGCTACAACTTGCAGAAATATTGAAATGAGATACAACTTGTTCCATACATCATATCCCTTTATTAATAATGCGGCAATAACCACCTTCAGCAAAATGCCTTCTTCTTCAAGTGGAAACTTCAAGGTGTACGAAGCTTCTAAAGAGTCGGACAGCAAGCCTTCAGCGTCTATGATTATCCACTAGGTTTTCGGCACCTGTGGAGACGAGGGTCAGTACATTGCCACATATGTACTGGTGAGCGACCGTAACCAATCTCACCATAAATCAACAGTAGTAAAATTACATGAATGTTCACTATTGATTTGTATTCTTTCTATCTTGCCTTAGGGTCCATTAACAATTCATATATTTGATGAGAAATATAAGGAGCATACAGTGATGTTAGAAACATAAGCAATTCATGTTGATCTAACATAAGCAGTTCATATTGATCACCAATTTGGTGAATCTTACCCACGGTCGATAGCCATCCCTGTACATATTTATGAATACCACTTACTCTGCCTGCATAAGACAATGTTAGCTATGCCACCTGTCTATATGAAGGTCACTGACTACACGCCATCTGGGACATCTTGGTCGGACGGCTCCCCTTCATCGGTGGGTAGCTAGCCCATCCGGAAGGTTCCCGAAAGACCGTGCTACTACTTCAGCACTGTGCTACTACTTCAGCACGGCGTTCCTCCTAGGCCGAATCGGTTCCGTGGCCTCGGAGTACCGTTCGAGGAACTACCTTGTATACAAGTTGTCCATGACCATGCATGCAATGCAACTTAACTAATAAGGGACATGACATGCATGATAGTAGCATCTTCCACACATAGTCGTAGTTCTCATTTTATCTTGCCATTTTCCCATCTTTCCAACTTGCCATCTTACCATCTTACTTTGAGCCATAGGCTCGTATATTCGTTCATCCAACCAAGGGACTATTCATGTTTAACTCATTCTTTCGAACCGAAGTCCGATATACTTACCGCCCAATACTTGGGTCTTTGCATCACCTGTTAAACAATTCATATAGCATACGAGCATCATTCGATTTACAACATAAGCCTAGCCATGTGATAATTTATCTTTTATTATCTTTTCCATATTATTACTAGGCATCTTTTATTAAGCACCGAACGCAATAACAAGTCTACCATTGTTATGCGCGAAGATCAAGGATCGTCGAAGGATCAAAGCCACTCACTTGTTGGTGAATTGCCGAGAGAAAGAGGTCTTCCACGCAACGTCACCCTAGGTTCACCGCGTTAGCACCTGCATTGGCACCAACATCTGGTCAGCATACTTCTTCTCTTTCTCTCAGTTATTCGATATGAAATGCGTAGACGGTGAAAGTAAATCCATGAAAACATTCATCGAAAACAATCACGAAAACGCACACAAAGCCAACAGCAAAAGCGACATCGAAAACCAGCAGGGCAACGGTCTCGGGGCAAGCGACTCTTATATAGAACTCTTCCCCCAAGACGCGCGCCACTGCATCTTGGGCATCATTTCAAAAGAGTCTAATCCATAACGAGGAAATGATCTTAATTTATTATCCCGCGATCCTGGTAAAGTTTCCCCAATTCTCATCCGACTCGGCCATTCGGCCGCTAGCCCGCACCGTGCTCCGCAACGGATTCAGGGCATTACATATTAATACACTAACAAAAAGTTTTGTCCTCGAAACTTAAACACAAACCCACCTAGGTCAAACAACGAAGGAAACTTTTCCTTCACCTCTGCCTCAAGTTCCCATGTCGACTCTTCGACAGAATGATTTCGCCAAAGTACTCGAACCAAAGAAACAACTCGGTTCCGCAAGATTTTATCTTTCCTATCCAAGATCTGCACGGGTTCCTCCACATAAGACAAGTCAGCTCCTAGCCCTAGCGGACCGAAGTCTACCACATGGCTTGGATCGTGTACATACTTCCGTAGTTGGGAAACATGGAAGATATCATGCACTCCATCCAATGCCGGTGGCAACGCGATCAGATAGGCGACAGGGCCGACTCGCTTAAGAATTTCAAATGGGCCAACAAATCTCGGACTTAGCTTCCCCTTCGCACCGAATTGCATAACTCCGCGCATCGGTGACACCTTCAGAAATATGTGATCGCCCACCATAAATTCCAATGGTCGTCGATGAGTATCCGCATAACTCTTCTGCCGACTTTGTGCCACACGTAACTTCTCCCGAATCATGCGGACCTTCTCGACGGCCTGTTCCACCATCTCCGGACCAAGTACCTGTCGTTCACCGACTTCATCCCAACAAATCGGAGACCGACACCTTCGCCCGTACAATGCTTCATACGGAGCCATTTGTATACTTGACTGGTAACTGTTGTTGTAGGCAAATTCTGCTAGCGGCAAGTGAGTATCCCAACTAGTTTTCAGATCAATAGCACAAAGCCGTAGCATGTCTTCAAGTATCTGATTCACCCTCTCGGTCTGGCCATCGGTTTGAGGATGGTATGCAGAACTAAATTTCAATTGTGTTCCCATGGCAGCTTGTAAACTGACCCAGAAACGCGATACAAATCGCCCATCCCGATCCGACACTATTGATGCCGGCACTCCATGCAGTCGGACAATTTCATCCAAGTATAGCTGAGCCAACCGGTCGACGCTCCATGTGGTTTTCATTGCGAAAAAATGTGCAGATTTGGTTAATCGATCAACGATGACCCAAATTGCATCATTCCCCCGCTGCGTCTTCGGCAAGCCAACTATAAAATCTATGGTTATATGATCCCATTTCCATTCTGGGATCGCGAGGTTCTGCATCTCCCCGTCGGGCCTCTGGTGTTCCACCTTGACTCGTTGACACGCTAAGCATCGCGAGACAAAGAGGGCCACATCTCGTTTCATGCCGTGCCACCAGAAGGTCGTGCGCAAATCTTTATACATTTTTGTACTTCCCGGATGCAAGGAATACTTGGCATAGTGGGCCTCTGTCAAGATTTCTTTCCGGAGTTCTTCATCCTTCGGGACACATAGCCTCCCCTTGAGTCGCAATGATCCGTCCTCGTGCCTGGTGAAGTCGCTGGCTTCACCCTTTTCCACTATTCTGCCAATCTTAATCAAGAACTCATCTGTCCTCTGTGCCGTCTTTATCTTTTCTAACAAACTCGGCTCAAGTTGAAGTTGAGCCAATTGTGCATTTCGGCCACGAATCTGGAGCTCAATTCCCATACTTTCTAATTCCTCCAGTATTCGTTTGTCAACACTGAGTGATCCCACAAAGTTTCGACTCAACGCGTCCGCCACCACATTGCCTTTTCCTGGGGTGTACGCGATCGTCAAGTCGTAATCTTTTATAAGCTCCAACCAACGTCTTTGCCGCAAATTTAAATCTTTTTGAGTAAAGATATACTTCAGGCTTTTATGATCGGTGAAGATCTCGCAAGCCACTCCATACAAGTAGTGTCTCCACAATTTCAGTGCAAACACTATCGCTGCCAATTCCAAATCATGCGTTGGATAATTTTTCTCGTGCGGCTTAAGCTGTCTCGAGGCATAAGATATCACTTTCCCTCTCTGAGTCAACACACATCCCAAACCCAGTCCGGACGCATCGCTGTATATCTGGAATCCCTCGACGCCGTCTGGAAGTGTAAGGATTGGAGCTGATACGAGACGTTGCTTCAGATTTTGAAAGCAAGACTCGCACTCATCAGTCCAATCGAATGCCACTCCCTTCTGGGTTAGCCGAGTTAAAGGCGCTGCCACTTTTGAAAAATCCTTGACAAACTTCCTGTAGTAGCCTGCCAAGCCGAGGAAACTTCGGATCTCGCTCGCCGACGTGGGTTGCTTCCAATCCACTACGGCTTCAATTTTCTTTGGGTCAACGGACATACCTTCCGCCGAGATAACGTGCCCTAGGAACGACACGCTACTCATCCAAAACTCATATTTGCTCAGCTTGGCATAGAGCTGATTGTCCCGTAGAGTCTGTAACACTGTCCTCAAATGTTCTGCATGGTCTTCTCTGTTCTTCGAGTAGATTAGGATGTCGTCGATGAACACGACCGCAAATTTATCTAAAAAGGGCCGAAAGACTCTGTTCATCATATCCATGAAAGCGGCAGGGGTGTTGGTCAGTCCGAAGGGCATGACCAAGAATTCATAGTGTCCGTATCGGGTTCGGAATGCGGACTTAGAAATGTCATCTGGTTTGATCTTTAACTGATGGTAGCCTGAACGAAGATCAATCTTTGAAAATACAGACGCCCCTTGTAACTGATCGAAGAGGTCGTCTATTCGTGGCAACGGATACTGGTTCCGAATTGTAACTTTATTTAGCTCGCGGTAGTCGATGCACAGCCGCATCGATCCATCTTTCTTCTTCACAAATAGCACCGGAGCACCCCATGGTGAGACACTGGGTCTGATGTATCCCCTGTCTAATAATTCTTGTAGTAGCACTTTGAGTTCCTTCAATTCAGCAGGCGCCATCCTGTATGGTGCCCTTGAGATCGGACGAGCATCTGGAAATGTATCGATAGTGAATTCAATCTCTCGGTCCGGAGGCATTCCGGGTATCTCGTCAGGAAACACATCAGAAAATTCTGCCACGACTTCAGTGTTAGCTGAGTCTGCACCATTCTTGTGTGTGTCTCGAACAGAAGCAAGGTACCATTCGCAGCCAGAATGAAGCAATCGCCGGGCCGTAGTAGCTGAAATCACCATCGAAGCCTTCGCCGATGAACTGGCCGAGTAAGAGAATTCTGTTCCTCCAGGTAGGCGAAACATAACTCGCTTCTTCGCACAGTCAATCGTCGTACAACATGCACTTAACCAGTCCATTCCCAGAATGATATCAAAATCTTTCATATCAAGCTCGACTACATCTAATGGTAGCTTTCTCTCTCCGATACATATGTAACCATCCCTACATATCATGTTAGTAGGCATCTCCACTCCTGATGGAGTACTAACACTAAGATATACATCCAACATTGTCATTTTTATTTCATGTTCCTTAACATAGTCTTTAGATATAAAGCTATGTGAAGCACCAGAATCAAATAAAGTACGTGCAGGAATGCCATTAAATAACAATATACCTGTCACTACAGTATCTGATGCAAATGCTTCATCCTGAGTCAATGCAAAGACTCGGCCCTGGGCACCGGGCCTCTGATTCTGTTGTGGCTGAGGAGGTCGTGGTGCCTGTCCACGATTCTGTTGGTACTGTTGGTGATGCTGCCGCCTTGGAGGGTTCTGGTGGCCCCTCCCTGGACAGTCTCTGAATCCGTGGCCCATGCGACCACATTTGAAGCATCCACCCTCTAGCACCTGACATTCGTTAGCAAAGTGCCCTTTGTTGCGGTACTTGTTGCAGAATGGTCCACCCTGGTTGGGTCGTTGAAAGCCACTGTGGTTCTGACGCTTAGGCGCCTCATATCTGCCCCCGTTGTTCGGTCTCTTGTTATACAGATTCTGCACCGACGCTTGCACTGGCGCCGTCGCAGGATAGTGTGGGTCCAATTCCTTCGCGTGCTCATAAGACTCCTGAAAAGTCTTATATTTCTGAACCACAACTTGAGCCTTCAGAGCAGGCCTCAAGCCCTGCTCAAACCGACGAGCCTTAGATGCTTCGTCAGTAAACTTCGTGATCGCATACTGAGACAGTCTAGAAAACTCTGCCTCATACTCCTTCACCGTCATGTTCCCCTGTTCGAGCTTCTGGAACTCTAATTCCTTAGCTCGCTGCTCAGTCGAAGAGAAGTACTGAGCCAGAAATGCCTCGCGGAACATCAGCCAAGTGATTTTCGTTGTTCCATTCACTCCCGCTAGAATTCTTTTCTGACTTTGCCACCAGTAGTGTGCGTTGGAAACCAGCAGTAGTTTCACACACGAGACCCTCTTGGATCCAACAATACCCAAAGCTTCCAGGTGATCTTCCACTTCAACTAGCCAATCCATAGCAATGGTGGCTTCTTCTGTCCCTTTGAATTCTTTGTTACAGATCTTCTTAAACTTTGTAATGTCGGCCACAGCAGTGGTTTTCTTAGCTGCCGGGGGTTCCTCTGCCTCTACCAGTTCGCTCTCTCGTGAGACTGGAGTGCCTTGAGCCCCATTGTTCACCACTGATCGGACCAACTGTTGCAGGGTATCTAGCTGCTTTTGTTGGGCCTCGAATTGCTTCGCGTTCTGCCTCTGCTGGCTCTCCATCATAGCCAGCATCCTCTCCATAGGGTCGGTTGAGGCTACCACCCTTGAGCTACTCGCGTTGTTTGTCGCACCCGCCTTTGTCATCTCTGCAAAACAGAGGAGCTTGTTAGTCTCATAATATATTTATGGACTTATTGTATGGAACATCTCATTTCGGGACATTTAAAACCAAAGTTGTTCGAGAAGCAATAAAGCTTGTGTCATTTTCAAAATCTTTAAAACCAAGAAATTCCCAAGGATGTAAAGCCGTGCTCTGATACCAAACTGTCACGCCCCGATTCGGGAATCGTTCGCCTCCGCTTAGATTTACGCCGAATCGTTCGTCCTCGCTAAGGCGTGATGCCGTACAAGTCTGGAATTGCACTTGTACAAGGCGTGCTCATGTTCCTTTTATAAAAGAGACATTTTTGAATAGAGATTCGCAGCGGATGATAGAGAAGTTTTGGCAACACAGATATGATCTGAAATAAGTTCTTTATTGATATCTTTGAAATTACATTGCATAAACATAAGGCTCTCAAACAGCCGAGATGAAAGGCCAAACTTGGCTACAACTTGCAGAAATATTGAAATGAGATACAACTTGTTCCATACATCATATCCCTTTATTAATAATGCGACAATAACCACCTTCAGCAAAATACCTTCTTCTTCAAGTGGAAACTTCAAGGTGTACGAAGCTTCTAAAGAGTCGGACAACAAGCCTTCAGCGTCTATGATTATCCACTAGGTTCCCGGCACCTGTGGAGACGAGGGTCAGTACATTGCCACATATGTACTGGTGAGCGACCGTAACCAATCTCACCATAAATCAACAGTAGTAAAATTACATGAATGTTCACTATTGATTTGTATTCTTTCTATCTTGCCTTAGGGTCCATTAACAATTCATATATTTGATGAGAAATATAAGGAGCATACAGTGATGTTAGAAACATAAGCAATTCATGTTGATCTAACATAAGCAGTTCATATTGATCACCAATTTGGTGAATCTTACCCACGGTCGATAGCCATCCCTGTACATATTTATGAATACCACTTACTCTGCCTGCATAAGACAATGTTAGCTATGCCACCTGTCTATATGAAGGTCACTGACTACACGCCATCTGGGACATCTTGGTCGGACGGCTCCCCTTCATCGGTGGGTAGCTAGCCCATCCGGAAGGTTCCCGAAAGACCGTGCTACTACTTCAGCACTGTGCTACTACTTCAGCACGGCGTTCCTCCTAGGCCGAATCGGTTCCGTGGCCTCGGAGTACCGTTCGAGGAACTACCTTGTATACAAGTTGTCCATGACCATGCATGCAATGCAACTTAACTAATAAGGGACATGACATGCATGATAGTAGCATCTTCCACACATAGTCGTAGTTCTCATTTTATCTTGCCATTTTCCCATCTTTCCAACTTGCCATCTTACCATCTTACTTTGAGCCATAGGCTCGTATATTCGTTCATCCAACCAAGGGACTATTCATGTTTAACTCATTCTTTCGAACCGAAGTCCGATATACTTACCGCCCAATACTTGGGTCTTTGCATCACCTGTTAAACAATTCATATAGCATACGAGCATCATTCGATTTACAACATAAGCCTAGCCATGTGATAATTTATCTTTCATTATCTTTCCCATATTATTACTAGGCATCTTTTATTAAGCACCGAACGCAATAACAAGTCTACCATTGTTATGCGCGAAGATCAAGGATCGTCGAAGGATCAAAGCCACTCACTTGTTGGTGAATTGCCGAGAGAAAGAGGTCTTCCACGCAACGTCACCCTAGGTTCACCGCGTTAGCACCTGCATTGGCACCAACATCTGGTCAGCATACTTCTTCTCTTTCTCTCAGTTATTCGATATGAAATGCGTAGACGGTGAAAGTAAATCCATGAAAACATTCATCGAAAACAATCACGAAAACGCACACAAAGCCAACAGCAAAAGCGACATCGAAAACCAGCAGGGCAACGATCTCGGGGCAAGCGACTCTTATATAGAACTCTTCCCCCAAGACGCGCGCCACTGCATCTTGGACATCATTTCAAAAGAGTCCAATCCATAACGAGGAAAGGATCTCAATTTATTATCCCGCGATCCTGGTAAAGTTTCCCCAATTCTCATCCGACTCGGCCATTCGGCCGCTAGCCCGCACCGTGCTCCGCAACGAATTCAGGGCATTACAGCACATAGCCACCACCCATCACCTCCCCTATTCTTTATAGATAGAGAATATTAAGAGAGGTGTAGCTATGTGTCACCCTCCCATGCTATCATCATGCACTTATACACTTTATAAAACATAATGATAGCATAGAGGGGGTGACACATATACAATCACCCATAAGGTGGCACCTCAACTCCCCTATCCTCTATAGACATCTTCATACTTTTCGTCAATTATAATTATATTTAGCTTTATCGATAAAAATAAAAAAAGAAAATTTGAGTGACACCCCACTTTTGTTACGCTTATTTAAGGTGCACCCCACATGTTTACATGAATGTATGACACCCCCCACTTTCAACGTTTTTCGTCCAAGACTAACAGTTGACCGCTTTGACCAATTTTTTTGGACAAAATACCCCCATGTCTGTTGTCCTCTTCCCCGCGTCAACTGTTCGTCTCCCCCTGCCGTGCTCGGCCCCCCTCCACGGCGTTGTCGCACCCCCCCTCCCCGACCTCGCCGCACCCCCCCGGCCATCACCACCACCACCACTACCACCATCACCACCATCATCACCCATCATCACCATCACACCCCCCCCTCCCGCACGGTGGCAGCAGCGGCGCACGGTGGCAGCAACGGCGCGTGGCGGCGGTGGCAGCATCGGCACGTGGCGGCCCTCCCGTAGTTACAACAAAATAGGGAAGATGAACGTCTGTCCGTCCGTGTCCGGCCATACATGCATGTCGATCGATCGAGAGAACCGCCTCTTTAGAACTCCTTAGGATCGACGAACATAGCCTCGTTCGTCTGCGCAGACTTACTCCAATCACCACCATTAGCAGTAGCATCGGCGTCAGCAGCATCATGCTGCAGCCTCTTCATGCACCACACGTCCTCCTCGTACGAGAGCCTCCTCCAGTGCGGCACCGCGCGCCGGACGGGGTCCCCGGGTGGCGACCTCCGCGACGACCGCGGCATCAAGTAGATCCCGAACGGGCTGAACACGTCCCTCAGCGACGGCACCCCCATCCACGGCGCGAGCTCGTCCAGCGCCCGGGCCCACCGCAGGAGCCGCCGCGCGCACCCGCCCGCGCAGCCCACGCGCAGCCGGAGCGTGTCCCTGGCGTCCCACAGGGACATGACGGCGAAGGAGGCTGGGAGGGGGCGGAGCGGCGGGGGGTCGGCGGAGCGGTCGGAGTCGGAGGAGGAGGGGACGGCGAGGTAGGTGCCGAGGGAGGAGGGGTGGGAGAGGAGGGAGGAGGCGTCGGCGGGGAAGAACTCGGCGGAGGAGGAGAAGAGGCTCTCGTAGAGGGGGGAGGAGAGCCACGGCGGGAGGCGGAAGAGGGACACGGAGGAGGACACGCGCAGCTGGTGGGAGTGCACCAGCTGGGGGCAGCCACGTGTGACGGGAGGAGTATTTTCGTCCCAAAAAATTGGTCAAAGCGGTCAACTGTTAGTCTTGGACGAAAAACGTTGAAAGTGGGGGGTGTCATACATTCATGTAAACATGTGGGGTGCACCTTAAATAAGCGTAATAAAAGTGGGGTGCCACTCAAATTTTCTCAAATAAAAAAAATTTATTGCACTAAGAGTACAAAATTTCTATCTGACAATTTACATATAATTCACGTGTCTGCCATATATATTATTAGGCTGCTAGGCACATAAAATTGATTATCAGTAGAATATGTAAAAGTCATATGCATTCAGTAAGCTTTTTGGACTCCATTAAAAATTTAACAAAGTTCTATATATGGTATATCTCCAAACAGTGTCCGGACTTTAAATCTTGAGATATGAGATAAACTCTAAAAGTGGTATTATCAAACAAAAAAAATACTATTTGACTTCCAAAAAATTTGGATGATATTATCTTCCATTATGTAATATATAACATGGTTGATGATATGAAAGTTGACATGACAAAATAATATAAACAATAAAATTAATATTAATATCAAATTAACATGAATATTAATATAAAATTAATATTAACTTTAACATTAGCATTAAATTAATATTAACATTACATTAAAAATTAGTATTAACATTAAATTAAAATTAGCATAACATTAAAACTTAATATTAATATCAATTAACATGAATATAATATTAATATTAGCATTAACATTAATTAACATTAACATAATTTTAACTTAACATTCAAATATAACATTAAATTAAAATTAAGATTAGTATTAACAATAAAATTTGGGTTAATTAATTTTTTTGGTTAAAATATGACATGTCAGCTGTCATGTCAGTTGCAATGTCAGATGACACATAATGGGAGATGATATCACAAAATTTTGAGCTATTGTTTGTGGTCATGGTCGGTCATGCAGGCTCATGGGGATCCGAGACAAAATTTTTAAAATAGGTCTCCCATACATAATTTAAAAAAAGTTAAATAATT
>JANAVB010026997.1:7758153-7842855 GCA_029216955.1 Iris pallida
GCTTGTGATAACCCTAGTTAGTTAAGTAGTAAGCCGTAGTATTTGCTTGGCCGCTTGTGAATGGATGGTGTCCAGCATTGTCTAAGTCTCGCCTAGTCCCAGTACCTGGTACTCCTGAACATGATTGTTTTACTTATCTTTAACAATAATGGGTAGAGACAAGGCGCTCTTCGGCGAAGAGTTACAATCCGGTCCTTATTGTGTTAAGGTTTGTAACTTGGTTCCGAAATGGTCCACGTCCCTAGTCGTTATTGCCTTGTTGTAACTCTTTAATACTTGTACTTTTTTTATTCCTTATGATTTGATATGCTGGTTTGTTCTTATTTCGTGGCCTCCTTTGTGGCACTTGCTCTTCTGGGGTTTTGACCAGCTGGTTTTGTGTGGCCAGATTTCGGAGCAGCTCCCGAGGATCTACCGAACTTCCAGCCCAATGGTGACAACTAGACGGAACCGGGCCAAGAGTGGGTTTTCCTTTTTGATTGTGCCGCTACATTGTAAAATTATTCTTTTGAGGCGTTTAGCGACGAGCACCTGTTAGCTCGATGCACATTTACTTACTGTCTGCCTACGGGCTGTAAACATGATTAACAAATCCTAGGGTTGATCATGATGACTGAACTCTTGCTAGTCCTCGTATTTTGTATGACTAGCTTCATGATCAACTGAATATGTAATATTTGGGACGCCTTTTATTGTATATTTGGTGATCTAACATCTTGTAATCTTATTACTTGCTGAAATTGAGACAATAGCTTGTTCATGACCTTAAGAGACTGTTGGCTTGTAGTAAACCTCATATCTAGACAGCCGGTGACCGATATAGCGAGGTGGATTCCATTTCAATATACGTAGCTGGCTATGTCCGCCCCCGCTCTCCAGTATTCTGGTTCTGGGGCGTGACAGGGGACTAGACGACTCTATCAAGCAACACATATGTGACTAACCAGTGTAACAGATAGAAAAATATCAAACAGAAAAGGAACAAGAAACTAGAAACATGTAAAGTAAAACCATAACAGGATGAGTGTACTCGACATGGAATCAAGCAATCACGAATGTAAGAAAAAGAACCACATCGAGATGATGAACATGCATATAAATTATACTGTACAAGTTGGCAAGGTATACTTGCCTGAGGGTTGCATGGAGAACCAACAATGTATCGCCAATCACAAGTCAGAAAGTCCAAGTCATCACAAGTGTCTCCGAAAGCTGAAATAAATGTTACCAACATTCTCAGAATAGTCAAATTAGCTAGAATTGCCTGTCCTTAAGTCCAATTCTGGACACAGGAACAAAACGGTAATTTCGGGCAAAAACGATGTCCGCCGTTGGACCCGTTTTACACCGAAAAGCGTGCCAGAGTCAATGGTCTCTAAAGTCATCAAACTACATGTCTATAGATCCGGTTTTCCGATACGAACCCAACCGTATGTCCAGAGTTGGATTCCGGCGGGCCGTGCACTAAATCGCCCGTTGAGTGGGACCGTGGGGCCCGCAAAACGACGTACGATTCAACTGTCTCAGAATTGGACCAAACTTGGCATACAGGACCAAAAAAATGATAGGGTTCTGTTGGCGCATGTTTTGTCTCGATCTGACGAACGTGCACAAAGTAATTAGAGTTTGTACAAAGTGGTCGATACGGTGAATTTCGACGGATACGGATCAAATTCGTCGCGCACGCGCGACCAATTTGATTTCCGTCAAAGCCCACACGACCACCAAGTCGTTACGCAGCTTTCAATGCTTTCGGTTCGCGATCACGTCGCCCGGAATGGCGGGACGGACGTGGTATCGGAGGATTTCGTGATTTTTAATTTACAAAAACTAAGTTTTTTCTGGATTTCTGAAATACAAAAACTTCGTGTATAATTAATGAAATCAGGATCTGTAAGATAGGTTTTAATCTGGTATATGCTGTCTATAACTTCCTTCAGATGGTTTTCTAAAATTCCTACCTCTCGGTTTGTAATCCGTCTTCCAAATCAGGGTTTCGGGACTGAATAAACGTTCTGTTATATAGGGTTTTTCTTGAACTTTCAGGAATTCCTATAATTCTTTTAAGGTAACCTAAACAATCTAATTGAAGGCGTTGATAGAGGGTTAACACAACTATTCATAGAAATTTACGGATCAATATTTCGTTAAGTATTCAATGAGAAAACTTATCTACAAGGTGGTGGGTTGAACCTGCTGTTGCTGCCTTCACCCGTGCGCGCACGTCTGGTTGCGGCGGTGGCCCAGCCGCACGTGGTGGCAGCGACGACGACGAACGGCCGCCTGGGTAGGGGGGTCGGTGCGCAGGTGTTTGCACTTTGGTTTTAGGTTTTCCTTCTCTCTGTTTCGTAGATATAGGGTGTGTGTTGTGTTCGGGTCGGCTTGGTACTCGGGGGGAAAGGGTTTGGCCGAGGGGATTAGCTCAAAGTCGTGGGCTTGGGGTCATGCAGGGCTGGGCCCTGTATGGGCTGGCCTCTCTGCCTGGCCTTTGACCTGGGCTATTTCCTATTGCTCTAGTTTATATGTTAATCTATATATATATTTATATGTATATTATTATCTCTATATATGTATGTATACATACACAGGACACGTATATATATACACGTAGTTATTTGTATACTTATATATACATATATTTATATATGTATATACACACACACATAGACTATTATATATATTTATATATACATACAATCACTTGTATAATATATATATATATATATCTTATATATATATATATATATATATATATATATATATATATATATATATATTATATATATATATACAAGCACATATATACATTTATATATATATATATATATCCCATATACGTATTTCTATATACATTTATATATTCATACACATATAATAAATAATATCTATATACACACATAAAATATTTATATACCTATATGTATACCTGCACCCATATACAATATTTATATATATATGCACTCATACCATTAATATATATATATATATATATATATATATATATATATATATATATATATATATATATATATATATATATAATATAATATATATATATATTATATATATATATATACATACATACAAATATATATGATATAATATAAGATATTTATATATATATACATACAAATATACACGTACATCGTATATATTTATATACACATACACATATACATTATATTTATTTGACAATAAAATAATATTACCAATAAATAATAATATTAAATAACAATCATAATAAATAATAATAATAATAATAATAATAATAATAACAAAATTCCATAAATCAATAATGGTGTATATAAACCATTATGTTCAGTTTAAAAACCCCAAAACATATGAGGACCTATTTTATACAAAAGTTACGGTATCACCAATAATAATATTTATAATATTTAAATACGAATACTTAGAAATATTCCTCAGTTTATTAAAATGGAACACAACACCATCTTACAAAATACGTCAACACATATGTCATTGGACGTCTCGCCTGACTACATGGGCTTGAGCTCAGTTCGGGTCCAGTTTGACTAGTTTGGTACGACCAGGTCACTTAGACGTCAATTTATATTAATAATAATTAATTAAACTTATTTATAATGGTCATGCTATAACTTGACCTGGTTTTCCTAGTTAGGACACTCCTATGGCTCGGCATTCCCCTACCATGGCTAAACACTAGTCTAGACACGCCACTGCACTACCCGTACCATGATTCCTAGTCGTCTTGTACTCCAATTCGTAACCATGGCTAAAACCATCTACCGTAATAATTAACTAAATAATTATTTATAATATTCTAAAATTCCCATTTAAATCAAATAAATAAATATTTAAAAAAAAATCTGGGAAGGGGAGCTACAAATCTACCCACCTTAAAAATAATTTCGTCCTCGAAATTATAATTCATAACTATGCCTTAAAATTCAAAGTCTACTATTATCTTAATCTCCTCAAATTTAATTTCTAAAAATATTTTATAGCCTTCTCTAGTCATTTGGTATTTACGAAATCTCGAGGACTTCTACCCACCTTAGGTCACACTACTCCCTTGAAACACAAGTCACTAAATCTTATAATCTTCTAACTAGTGACTAATAATTCTACCAAAAATATCTAGGACATATGGCATCTCTAATACCCTCATATCTATCAAGCAACCAAAATCAAATCATCAAACCATATCATACTATAACCTAAGAATTTTTGATAAATTCTAGATAGCACGATCATTCATCACCCCGGAATAGGAAGCGATGAGAATCAATGGTACGGAAAGCAAGAAAGTATAATCGAGAAAAAATATGGAGCTTTCAAAGACGTAGAGAGTTTCTAGGGAAATTTTCAAGACACAGTGGATTGAGATTTCTAAGGTCTAGTCATGTTCGCAGGCTCGTACCAGTACAGTTACGTAACCGGTACGATATGCTCTGACCTGCATGGGCCACCACAAAAACTTGTCACGACCCGCACACGCTTTTCGGACGCGAGCTCGTGAGCAAGCCAGCTACGTATCGAGCGGACTCCAGCCCGACTCGAGTACGTATAAGCTGTCAAGGTCATGGTATCATATCTAATCTAAACTAAATCTCAATCCATAAGAATCATATAAACAAGAATTAACAAGTATGGGTCATGGTCTGCAGCCCATTAGCATATTGTTCGATTAGACTCAAAGAATGATATGAGTCTATAAAGTAAGCAGAATATAACATGGCATGGAATATAAAGCACGAGAAGATAATAAAGAAATATCACAAGCAAATACCTGTATCATACATCGCAATCCTCTACTATCCTGCTCTGCTATCTAACTCCATGTAGTCGCTAAACCTGAAGAGATCATCAGGTCCTCTGAGGACTAGCAAGATACATAATATACAAGCCAACATGTAATAGTAAAAAGAAGCAAGAACAATCAATGGTATCCAACGAGACAAAATGAACCAAGACACAAGATCTAAACACGAGGATCCTAAGACACTGGCATGCCATACTAGAAATGGCTGGCTATAAACTGCAGTCAAGACAAGTACTCACAATCTATAGTATCTCAATCGCTGTCAAGGCAAGTACACACAACCAAGACGGTAGCCAATCCTAGTATAAAATCCTATAGACCATAGTCAAGGTAAGTACTCATAATCTATAGAATGTCAAAGTCAAGTCCCACTCAAGTCATGTCAAGTCAAGTCAAGTTATAATCAAGTCGATGAAATCGTGGTGTGGGACTGTCACCCTCATTTTCTGTATTTCGTATTTATACTCGTAGTTGGATTTTGGCATGTATTTTTATTTTTCTCGACTTGCGGAATTTTGGGTTTTCTCGTATTTTGGGTTTCGACTCGGTTCGGTTTTAGTTGGTTTGGTTTTAAACCCAATGGAACACCTTAGCTAACTTCCACCCTCATTCCACCACAACCACCCTCATTAAATTCCCACCTAACTTCTCTCTCCTCCATAATTTCCATTAATTTCTCCATCTTCTTCTTCCTCCTTCCTCCACCAACACCATAGGCAAGTGCACCTTGCCACCAAATAAGCACCACATTTTATTTGTCCATTAGCTAGATTAGGCCATGGAGAACAACATTAGAACTTGGCATTTTGTGATTTGGAGTCTCCATTGTTCTAGATCTAAGTTTTAACTATTTTCGGATTTTCTTGATTTTGATCTACTAAACTTTGATTTTTGCTAGTTTTGAGGCTTCCATGTGGAAGAGAATTCAATTTTACACAAGTTAGAACTTTGAAAATCCAAATTTGGTTTTGATTTGGCCAAGATATGAAGATTTGAAGTTTTTGGTGTTCTTGGTTCATCTTCTCAGCCTAGCTGGAGAAGAAGACCTCTCGGCCTGCGCTCTTTAGCGTAAGGCTGAACGCGCAGCCTTCCTCGGCCAGCGTTCTGTAGCGCTGGCTGACCAGCGCAGCTTGCTCCTTGGCGAACCGCGCAACCCCCAGCGCAATCCGCTTCCGCGCAACTCGGCTCCAGCGCAGCTCGCCCTGCGCAAGCCGACCCAGTGCGCTTGGATCCAGCGCCATCCATCCCCCTGCGCCATCCATTCCCCTGTGCCATCCATTTTCCCTGCGCCATCCATCCTCCTGCGCCATCCATCCTCCTGCGCCATCCATTCCCCTGCGCCATCCATTTTCCCTGCGCCATCCATCCCCCTGCGCCATCCATCCTCCTGCGCCATCCATTCTCCTGCGCAATCCTTTCTCCAGCGCAGCCCAACCCCCTGTGCAACCCACTTGCCCCTGATGGTTTGGCTTTATTTCTTGGACTTGGCTTCTCTTTTGTGGATTAGAGTTTTAAGATCTTGTTCCACACAACACGACTGTCTTGACCCAACACAACCTGGCATAGTTTTGGTGTTTTGCTTATGACTAGTACGGTTTTCATGAATTTTGTGATTTATGATTCTAGTACCTTCTGATCAACTTGATAGTGGCCCGTGGCGGCGCACTCCTAACTTGTAACTTGTAACTCGTAACTTGACTTGATGCTGTTGCGACGGCTAACTTGACTTGTATAATCAACTCTGACTCCGTGGTTGTTTATTCTTGCTGTTTGTGCAATCTACTTATCTTGTCTTGCATCATGTCTAGGACGCTGGGTACCACGGCCAGGGATTCGTACTAAATATGGATTAGGCTAATGATTAGATCAAACTCGAACATGGAGAATTTCCAGTCACAAGCAATCTCGTTATCTGGGCACTTTAATGGACTTATAGCTTGCCGACGAGTAGAGCACATTTCCAGCACACTGTCATGTGTTGCACCCTCTAAGTCACCTAAGGGTATATCGACTCCGGGCGATGTACCCAAACATACTCTCAATCCGCGGAAGGATAACTGGGTAGTCTGCAGGGCTTGGGACTGGGAAATTCTCATTTGCATCTTGTTAGTAACTAGGCTTGTGAAAACCTTAGTTAGTTAAGTAGTAAGCCGTAGTATTTGCTTGGCCGCTTGTGAATGGATGGTGTCCAGCATTGTCTAAGTCTCGCCTAGTCCCAGTACCTGGTACTCCTGAACATGATTGTTTTACTTATCTTTAACAATAAATGGGTAGAGACAAGACGCTATTCCGGCGAAGAGTTACAATCCCGGTCCTTGTTTGGTTTAAGGGTTGTAACTTGGTTCCCGAAATGGTCCCACATCCCTAGTCGTTTATTGCCTTATTGTACTCTTTAATACTTGTACTTTCTTTTATTCCTTATGATTTGATATGCTGGTTTTGTTCTTATTTCGTGGCCTCCTTTGTGGCACTTGCTCTTCTGGGGTTTGACCCAGCTGGTTTTGTGTGGCCAGATTTCGGAGCAGCTCCCGAGGATCTACCGAACTTCCAGCCCAATGGTGACAACTAGACGGAACCCGGGCCAAGAGTGGGTTTTCCTTTTTGATTGTGCCCGCTACATTGTAAAATTATTCTTTTGAGGCGTTTAGCCGACGAGCACCTGTTAGCTCGATGCACATTTACTTACTATCTGCCTACGGGCTGTAAACATGATTAACAAATCCTAGGGTTGATCATGTATGACTGAACTCTTTCTAGTCCTCGTATTTTGTATGACTAGCTTCATGATCAACTGAATATGTAATATTTGGGACGCCTTTTATTGTATATTTGGTGATCTAACATTTTGTAACTCTTATTACTTGCTTGAGATTGAGACAATAGGCTTGTTCATGACCTTAAGAGACTGTTGGCTTGTAGTAAACCCTCATATATCTAGACAGCCGTGACCGTATAGCGAGGTGGATTCCATTTCAATATACATAGCTGGCTATGTCCACCCTCGCTCTCCAGTATTCTGGTTCTGGGGTGTGACAGGGACTAGACGACTCTATCAAGCAACACGTATGTGACTAACACAGTGTAACAGGTAGAAAAATATCATAACAGAAAAGGAACAAGAAACTAGAAACATGTAAAGTAAAACCATAACAGGATGAGTGTACTAGACATGGAATCAAGCAATCACGAATGTAAGGAAAAGAACCACATCGAGATGATGAACATGCATATAAATTATACTGTACAAGTTGGCAAGGTATACTTGCCTGAGGGTTGCATGGAGAACCAACAATGTATCTCCAATCACAAGTCAGAAAGTCCAAGTCATCACAAGTGTTTTCGAAAGCTGAAATAAACGTTACCAACATTCTCAGAATAGTCAAATTAGCTAGGATTGCCTGTCCTTAAGTCCAATTCTGGACACAGGGGCAAAACGGTAATTTCGGGCAAAAATAATGTCCGCTGTTGGACCCGTTTTGCACCGAAAAGCGTGTCAGAGTCAATGGCCTCTAAAGTCGTCAAACTACATGTCTACAGATCTGGTTTTTCGATACGAACCCAACCGTATATCCAGAGTTGGATTCCGACGGGCCGTGCACAAAATCGTCCGTTGAGTGGGACCGTGGGGCCCGCAAAACGACGTACGATTCAATTGTCTCAGAATTGGACCAAACTTGGCATACAGGACCAGAAAAACAATACGGTCCTGTTGGCGTAAGTTTCGTCTCGATCTGACGAACGTGCATAAATTAATTAGAGTTTGTGCAAAGTGGTTGATACGGTGAATTTCGACGGATACGGATCAAATTCGTCGCGCACGCGCGACCAATTTGAATTTCGTCAAAGCCCACACGACCACCAAGCCGTTACGCAGCTTTTGATGCTTTCGGTTCGCGACCACGTCGCCCGGAATGGCGGGACGGACGTGGTATCGGAGGATTTCGTGATTTTTAATTTACAAAAACTAAGTTTTTTCTGGATTTTTGAAATACAAAAACTTCGTGTATAATTAATGAAATCAGGATCTGTAAGATAGGTTTTAATCTGGTATATGTTGTCTATAACTTCCTTCAGATGGTTTTCTAAAATTCCTACACTACCAGAATAAGTCGTTTTAGCGACGCCTAAAGACGTCGCTAAAACAACAATTTTCGTCGCTAAAAATATTTAGCGACGAAATTACCGACGTTTCGGGCTGGTCGCGGAAATGTAAGTCGATGATCTTCTAAACGTCGCCAAACGTCGCAATTACCGACATTCGCCGACGTATTTATACGTTGGTATAATGTCGACGTCTACCGTCGTGTCGTCGCGCTTTGCGACGTAATATTTCGTGTCGCTACGAGTCGGTAAATTTACAGACGAATTACCGTCGAGTTGTCGGTGATTTAGTGACATGTACAAAGTCGCTAAACGTCGGTAAATCCTGGGAATTCCTGGGGATAATTACTGACGTGCACCGACGTTTACCGACGTCCTCCGACATATCTTGACGTCGCTAAACGTCGGTAGCCTGGATAATATTAATTATCTACCGACGTTTACCAACGCAAAATTACGTCGGAGGACGTCGGTAAACGTCGCTAAATCTGCAAAAAAAATAAAAATAAAATAAAATACAGAATGTCCATTTCTCCCTGCAGTTTAAAAAGCTAACCATTTCTCACTGTAGAATAGGATCCAAACAATCACAGAATGTCCATTTCTCACTGTACACAGGTTTCAGTCCCTATAACCAAGTCTACAACAATCACACAATGTCCAGTTCTTATAATGGCTCAGAACACAACCCAAAATTCACACAATGTCCAAGTCTACAACAATCATTCTAGCAATGTTCAAATCTGTATCGTAAGACAAACTAAACATAATCAGTTCTATTTCACATGCTTAATTGCCAAGTATAGGAACGAATGGCTCAGAACACAACCCAAAATTCATTCTAGCATACATTAGTATGAATCATCTATGTTCTGTACATATGGTGTAGTATATGTTCTTATCGTATCTAGTATCTGAAGGATATAACAGAATCAAGATGAACTCACATAATGTAATACTAAGACATCATCTACTACTATATAAGATATAGTGATAGGTTGTCGTATCATCATTGCCGAGGAATGAGGGTTGGAGGACAGTCAACTTTATCTACGGATACATAGTTTCTGCCTCGCCAGTCGAATGGCTTAATTGCCAAGTATGGGAACGAATGGCTCAGAACACAACCCAAAATTCATTCTAGCATACATTAGTGTGAATCATCTATGTTCTGTACATATGGTGTAGTATATGTTCTTATCATATCTAGTATCTGAAGAATGTAACAGAATCAAGATGAACTCACATAATGTAATACTAAGACATCATCTACTACTATATAAGATATAGTGATAGGGGCTCGCCGGAGGGAGGAGAAGGGGCTCGCGGTGGAGGAGGAGGATGAGCGGCGCCGGAGGGAAGGGGGTCGGGCTGTCGTCGGGGTCGGGGAAGAGGGGCAGGAACAAAAAATTTGGGGAGAGGGAGAAATGAAAAGTCGAACCGAGGAAACCCTTTTTATCAGAAATTAGCGACGTCCGCAAATACGTCACAAAGCGTCGGTATTCGTTTAATATTCGGCGACGTAATAATCTTTGCGACGCTAAACGTCGCTGAACTAATAAAACTAGCGACGTTTTCCGACAAATCAACGACGTTGGTTTTTATTACACTAAAGGTAGTCGCAATATGTCGCTGTTTGTCGCTATCAGCGACGTATTGTGACGCATACTTTCGGAGTCGCTATCAACGAATGGCTCAGAACACAACCCAAAATTCATTCTAGCATACATTAGTGTGAATCATCTATGTTCTGTACATATGGTGTAGTATATGTTCTTATCGTATCTAGTATCTGAAGAATGTAACTGAATCAAGATGAACTCACATAATGTAATACTAAGACATCATCTACTACTATATAAGATATAGTGATAGGTTGTCGTATCATCATTGCCGAGGGATGAGGGTCGGAGGACTGTCAACTTTATCTACGGATACATAGTTTCTGCCTCGCCAGTCGTATGGCTTAATTGCCAAGTTTGGGAACGAATGGCTCAGAACACAACCCAAAATTCATTCTAGCATACATTAGTGTGAATCATCTATGTTCTGTACATATGGTGTAGTATATGTTCTTATCGTATCTAGTATCTGAAGAATGTAACAGAATCAAGATGAACTCACATAATGTAATACTAAGACATCATCTACTACTATATAAGATATAGTGATAGGTTGTCGTATCATCATTGCCGAAGGATGAGGGTCGGAGGACGTCGGTAAACGTCGCTAAATCTGCAAAAAAATAAAAAAATAAAATACAGAACATCCATTTCTTCCTGCAGTTTAAAAAGATAACCATTTCTCACTGTAGAATAGGATCCAAACAATCACAGAATGTCTATTTCTCGCTGTACACAGGTTTCAGTCCCTATAACCAAGTCTACAACAATCACAAAAAATATGGGAACAAATGGCTCAGAACACAACCCAAAATTCATTCTAGCATACATTAGTGTGAATCATCTATGTTCTGTACATATGGTGTAGTATATGTTCTTATCGTATCTAGTATCTGAAGAATGTAACAGAATCAAGATGAACTCACATAATGTAATACTAAGACATCATCTACTACTATATAAGATATAGTGATAGGTTGTCGTATCATCATTGCCGAAGGATGAGGGTCGGAGGACAGTCAACTTTATCTACGGCTACATAGTTTCTGCCTCGCCAGTCGAATGGCTGCAGGGACTATGTCCTGATCACCATGTCGTACCGTAAATTAATGCAAATGGAGCTGGAGCCAAAATACAGAAACCAAAATATGATATCCACCTCAAGTGTAGAGTCGGAGGAGAAGATCTTTTCCACCCTCTCCCTCTCTCACGCTATCAACGCCACAACTTTTCCACCTCAAGTTCTGATCAAGCATTTTCCTTCTCCTCTCCTCCACCATGGCTCTGAACCTATCTGCTCCTTCCTACTTCCCTTCTTCTTATTTGACTCTCTCAGCCACATATGATATTCAGCTCAAGTGTAGAGTCGGGAGAGAAGAAGTGGACAGGAAGAGGAGGGGGAAGCAGCACAGCCGGCGGCATGACCCGGAGGAAGTACAGAGGTTTTCTTCAACATACGTAGGAGAACTATTATGATATATCTTTTCACAACATATCACCTTGTCAAAGACCCTTAATATGACAACCATATTACCGCGGTGTCGGAAGACTAACATGTCATAATTTTATAAGCCGTGTGTTTTGACATAATCCTCCAACCGGATTTTAGTTCTATGTAATAATGCAAGATTACGACATAGTAGAAAAGAGTTGGGAGGATTATGTCATAACACACGGCTTAGAAAATTATGACATGTTAGTCTTCCGACACCGCGGTAACATGGTTGTCACATTAAGGGTCTTTGACAAGATGACATATTGTGAAAAGATATATCCTTATAGTTCTCCTACATATGTTGAAAAAAACCTCTGTACTTCCTCCGGGTCATGCCGCCGGCTGTGCTGCTTCCCCCTCCTCTTCCTGTCCACTTCTTCTTTCCTGACTCTACACTTGAGCTGGATATTATATGTGCCTGAGAGAGTCAAATAAGAAGAATGGAAGTAGGGAGGAGCAGATGAGTCCATAGCCATGGTGGAGGAGAGGAGAAGGCAAAACTGAATCAACATTGTCTTCCGGATCGTCCTCATCAAGGCATAACGGGCTGCTCAGCGTACCCAGCTTCTTCAACTTCTCGCTGGCTGCAGAGTCGAAATGGGAACGGGTCCTCTTTGTCGGCCGGAGCTCTGACTCGCACTCGTCGTCGCGCTACCGGTTTCCTCTCCTCCTCTGACGCGGGTCATAAGAAAAGAAATTTCGTACCTCTTCTTCACATAAATATCATTGCCGCCTTGTACTCGAGCCTCTTCGTCTGTGACGCTGTCCAACTTCTCGGAGTCATCGAAGAAGGAGTCGAATGAGTCGGCGGTGATAGTAGATGATTGTAAGACAGGGAGCGAAAAGACAGGCGAAGAAGAGGACGATACGAGTCGAATGGAAGATTCGAGTGACAATGTAGGCACCGAGTAATAATAATAACAAAATTCCATAAATCAATAATAATAATAATAATAACAAAATTCTATAAATCAATAATGGTGTATATAAACCATTATGTTCAGTTTAAAAATCCCAAAACATATGAGGACCTATTTTATACAAAAGTTACGGTATCACCAATAATAATATTTATAATATTTAAATACGAATACTTAGAAATATTCCTCAGTTTATTAAAATGGAACACAACACCATCTTACAAAATACGTCAACACATATGTCATTGGATGTCTCACCTGACTACATGGGCTTGAGCTCAGTTCGGGTCCAGTTTGACTAGTTTGGTATGACCAGGTCACTTAGACGTCAATTTATATTAATAATAATTAATTAAACTTATTTATAATGTCATGCTATAACTTGACCTGGTTTTCCTAGTTAGGACACTCCTATGGCTCGGCATTCCCCTACCATGGCTAAACACTAGTCTAGACACGCCACTGTACTACCCGTACCATGATTCCTAGTCGTCTTGTACTCCAATTCGTAACCATGGCTAAAACCATCTACCGTAATAATTAACTAAATAATTATTTATAATATTCTAAAATCCCCATTTAAATCAAATAAATAAATAAATAAATATTTAAAAAAAATTCGGGAAGAGGAGCTACACGATCCGTATCAATTTTCTCGATCAAGTCATCCATTCGTACCCCCTAACTTTTTCTTCAATTCGATTATACCTAATCAATCATTTTCGTGTTTCATACTCGCGTAATCCTCTATCTCGTACACGTCAATTTTTAGGTTGTTCAATTTAACTCGTCCAATCTTAAGACTACAACTTGTTCAACAACACTCAATCTAAGGCTTTGCATAACGCGATGCTTGCTGATAAACTCACTAACACCCCGCATCCTCAATAGATCGACCGACATTCCTGAGACTATCGCATACACCACTCAGGGATAAAGTCATTCAACAAATCCTCAACTTATCATTCGATTCAAAATCGACTTCTTCAAATTTCTCTGTTCGAACCATTCCTCAAATTTTTAAGCACGCTCATCTTATATCGCATCGACGTTATCGTCGCTCGATAGTATCCCTACTAATAGTCATCTCACTTTACTCAATCGAGTTTAACTCATTCTTGCTCGAAATATTACGAATCCCGTACTCGACTTTGCTAAGGTCGACACAAATTTTGGTGTATATGCCCAGCCCGACTTTGCCAACCGTGCTTATACAAACCATCTTTTTGTTTTGTCAAAAACTGTTCTCCTATGTTTTGCAAAATAGATAGACTTATTGTATGGAAATCCCGTAGGATATTTGAGAGAGAGCGCACCAACGATATCAACATGCAGAAACAACACTTCAGAGTTTGCAGAAACAACGGAGTTAAAGAATTCAATCGATAGTCCAAGAACATAAAGCCATGCTCTGATACCATTATGTCACACCCCGCTCCCGTAGGAGCGATCGTTCTCGCTAAGGAGTGATGCCGCACGAGCCTACATTGCGCTCGTGCAAGGCGGGTTCCATAACGGCCAATTTCAGCGGCTGCGACGGGATCGTCGCACAGAAGTCTCAAGCAGAGACATTGAATAATAGCAGCAAAATTTGAAGCAAAACACAAGTTATTGCAAAACACTCTTTTATTGATATTGAAACAAAGGTTACAATGGGGCGCAAGGACAAGATTACAAGTCTCTCAAGCTCACTCAAGCTCACTCATCTCACATTACAAGTCACTCAGCTCTCTCTCATCTCTCAATACATGTCTTGAGCCAGCGGATGCTTCGGAAGGCGACGTTCATACATTATGTCCCGTATATGTCTTGACTCCATGCGGCCGCACGCTTCGAATTGCCAAGGAACTCCGTGTCTCGACGCATCCAAGCGAGCTCTGCGCCACGAGCTTCTACCTGTGCCTGCACATGAAAACTATGTGGGTGTCAGTACTCAACTGTACTGGTGGAATGAGCTCCTCGCCCACCCATACAAAACCAACACGTTTATTTTACTTAGTGCAACATAACCCTTTTGATTGTCTTTCTACTCTTGCCTTAGGATTATTTTAGGACCAACACCTTGGCCTATTTTGTGTCTCTAGACCATCTCGTGCTTGCAACAACAACGTCAACTCAATAACGTTAATATATCAAGTCGTGCTTACCTTTCGGCCAAAATCAGAGATGCAACTACGCGATGAGGTTCCATTTCCATGTGATCGTGCTAGAAATCCATCGTGTCGTGCCTCGCAACTCAGGGTGACTAAACCATACCGCCGCCTCGCGGCCCTTTCTACTTCAATCACCAACTGACCCAATCAGGACTTGTGGACTAAATGTCACTCGACCGACTTTGCCTTACGGCATCTTCTGACTTAAACTCAAGACAATTCAAACCCAACTTATACAACTCATATGTCAACACATGAGACTCGGCGCCACATCTCGTGCCAAAGCACGTCGCCTATGTTGTAGCCATTCTTAGACCCTGTCACTCTTCGATCCTGGAATACGTATTTTTTTAATACGTAAACCGATAAACCGTATCTACCTTGTATTTATACTGTATTTATATGCTATATTTCTTCATGTATTTCCCAAAAATATTCAAAAAAAATATTATTTCGTAATTTATTATCTGCATTTGGGCCTACAGTTTTGGCTCATTTGGGGAACCTATTCTTGGTTCACCTTGGTTCATCATGAACCAATGGGTTCAAGATTCTATATAATAACTCAACTCATTCTCTCTCCTCTCATTTATTTTCTCTCATTTACTTTCCTCCACCAACCAAGGCAAGTACCAACTTGCTCAAGAGATGGATCCATAAATATTGTTGATGATTTCTTACAAAATTATTTGTCAAAATATGTTCTTCTCCTTATTCTATACTAGTTTAGAACTTGAAGTTTTCCATTTTGAAGCTTTAATCTTTGTAGATCTAGGTTTTAGCCATTTTCGGATTTTCTTGGTTTTGATCTAGCAAACTTTATTATTTTTAAGTTTTGATGGTTCCATGTTGTAGAGAATTTTGTTCTACCCTATTTTGACCTAAGGAAGTTCCGATTTGGGCTCCGGATGAAGGTTTTGTGTAGTTTGGAAGCCATGGTTGCTTGGCTCCTCTTCTCGGACAAGTGGAGAAGAAGAGCAGTACTTGACCGCATGAATCCTCATGCGGCAAGCCTCTGAGCCGCATGGCCTTTCCAGCCGCATAAGACTCGTTCGAGCTCCGCCGCATGGAAAGTCCTTCCTAGCCGCATAAGACTTGCTTGAGTACTTGACCGCATGAATCTTCATGCGGCAAGTAATTGAGCCGCATAGCCTTGTTCAGACCCAGCCGCATGAGCCCCTGTCGCATGGACTTCATGCGGCTAGCCTTCGCAGCCGCATGAGTTCTTTTGCATCCAGCCGCATATGCGCCACTGTTCTGAGCCGCATAAGGCTTCGTCTGATCCTAGCCGCATATGCTGTTGAACCCCGGCCGCCTGGCGATAGCTCCCTTCGCAGCCGCATACGCTGACACCCCTTCGTCCGTATGAACCCGACCTTCCAGCCGCATGCACCTTGGGGCTCTCTGAGCCGCATGAGCGTGTAGTCCCGGCCGCATAAACCAGTATTGACCCGGCCGCATGGACTCACTCCCCTTGGGCCGCATGGACTTTTGTGCCCTATATTGTTATCTTATTATTATTATATATATATATATATATTATATGCCCATTTTATATCCTTACGCCTTTTGTTCCGAGCAGGATATGAGCACTAATGTGACCCCGGAGAACAAAGTGTTCCTACCTGATACATGTACATGAATGTCCCAGTTCTTGTTCATGCTCGACAAAAGACTCGTAACTCCACGTGGCGTATTTGCAATAATGTATTACACTAAGGAGGGTAGAACATGTTGACATACTGATTGACATGGATCCTCTTTGGGGTACTCGTACTAAAGTACGACCTTAGGAGGATAATCATGCAGGCCACAGCATGTGAGTCCAAGATTTTACCTAGGGTTAAACTAGGCAACTAAATATACTAGATGCATGGGGGGGCAAAATCCCGAGATCGTGTTACACCAGCCGCCTTGAGATGCTGTCTTGACGCGCCGGCTGGTCTCCACGGATACTGTGTCATTTGCAACGAGTGGATGACTATATCCGATTAATTCCTGCTATATATTACATGTTTTGGCAAGGTGGCCTCACGAGGGACCTGTGCTCCATGACACCTGTCTACGCGAACCCCTGGGTTGGCTAGCCTTGCTGGAAAGATACGATCTGAGGATTTTCTAATAACATGACGCGAGGATAACCTCGTTCCACTAGAAACGCGTAGACTTGATTGGTCGTGAAAACGACTTGCTTGTATCCTATTACCTTCCGTGAGTAATTGAGGGAAGCGGACTGTCATGGTACGTGATCCAACCCATGTTCTTGTTTGATTGTTGGGTTGGTTATCGTACTATGATAGGCTGTGGACCGAAGTTATGAACGGAAGACTTATTCTGGTTGTGAAGTGCTACTTCTGTGAATGACCGAGGAACATGGTTTATCGTGGTACATGATCCAACCCATGTTCTTGTTTGATTGTTGGGTTGGTTATTGTGCTGCGATAGGCTATCGACCGAAGTCACGATCAGGAGATTTTATTGTTTATACCCTTTAACTTATGCGAAAGTTATAGAGTACGACGCGTCCCGACTCCATACGGCACATTTTGTCCTTGTTTGGTTGTAAGGGTGCCATATGGGTTCGAAGATGTGGCGCCACCCTATAATGGTAGCATAAGTATTACTATTATTAATCATTCTATTAACTGGGTTTTTAATCTTAACTCTTGTGCCCCTTTGGCGGTACTTGCTATTCGGGGCTGACCCCGCTGGTTTTGTTTGGCCAGATCCCGTAGCAGAGCCAGAGGACACGATCTTCCTTCCTGACATCCATGGTGCATACTAGGAGCATGGCAGTTCGGGGACTCGAGTGGGTTTCTTCTCCACCACTCCTGCTTATACTTTTGCGGCGTTTAGCCACCGGCACCTGTTAGCCGAATTACTTGATATTTTGTGTCAGTACATAATTGTAATTAAACAGACTGCAGTTGTGTATAATTTTGTACTCCTGACTCTCCGAGATAGCTAAATTATGAAGCTAGTCTCTCATGATCATTTTGATACAGCATCGGGGACGTCTTACTGCTTTATCTTTAATGCTCATCTTTTGCTGATGTGATTTGATTGATTGAGACATAGAACTCTGTGGGACCATAGGAGACTTGATTGTAGCATGTACCCCCTAGTCTCTCGACAGCCACGATCGCCGTATGACGTTACGTACCTCATATGGAGTAGCTGGCCTAGTCCGTCTCCGTATTTCGGTACTGGGGCGTGACAAGGTTTAAGTGGTGGCCCATGCAGGTCTGATTTTCAGACTTGTGGGGTATTGCGAATTATTAGGAGTCTCAATCAAGACTTGTTCCCCTTGAAATTCTATTTCGAATTCTCTGTCCTTGCCTTGATCTCTAACCTGACTTGCATCCTCAAAATCTTCCTCGTCCGGACTTGATAATCTTATATTCTTCTCTATAGGGGTGCTTCATTCTCAATAGCAGGTGAGGCCCATGAGAAAGAGCAGCAAGAGCATGGCTCGACTGGGCAGCAACAGGAGAGAGAACCTTCTCCAGTGCAGGCACGAGCAGAAATGGAACCAGAGGCAGTGCAGCCGCGGGTTATTGAAACTCCAGCAGCACCAGCAGCAACGGTAGTACTAGACGCCGTAGCACTCCTGGAGATCATCCGGGGGTTTCTTGTCACTAACCAACAGCAACAGACTCGGCAGCAGGAGCAGAACGTGTTGCTGAACCAAGGGATTCAGTTAGCTCTTGAGAGGAGTACCGGGGTTGACTCGGGAGCATCAGGAAGGTTCCGTCGCTTGAACCCGAGGTATTTTGATGGCACGGAGGATGCCATCACTGCGGATGCATGGATTCAAGACATCGAAGCCATTCTTGTGGCAGCCAAGGTTCCAGATGATGAGAAGGTTGATCAGGTCAAACTGGTACTTCAGGATCTTGCCCGCGACTGGTGGGCATCAGAAGAAGTTGGTACAAGACGCCCTGTTCGTTGGACCACCTTCAGTGACAGATTCAAGGCCAAGTATTTTGGCGTAGTAGCTCGATATGAGCTCCAGCAGAAGTTCATCAGTCTCAAGCAAGCAGGCAAGACCGTAGATGGGTATGCAGCAGAGTTCTGCAGATTGTGCCGTTTCGCGCCAGCAATGGTGGCAACGGAGCCAGAGAAAGCTATGAGGTTCCAGCAGGGACTTCATTTGGAATTATTACAGCTTGTGGAAGGACACGACTACCAGACATTTGACGCTGTCTTGACGGCAGCCCGGAGGCACGAGCTTACCCAGCAGAGGTTGGCATCGAGGGCAGGAGGTCAGAAGAGATCTCATTCCCAGGTTGGAGGAGGAGCAATGCAGCGAACATCGGCACCAGCACCCGGTGTACGTATTCATGATGCAGGAGCGTCGCGGAGGACGGCCGTGTCAACTAATACAGCGCCAGTTCGGCATCAGCAGCCGAGGAACCAGCAACAGCGTCAGGGAGCACCCCAGGGCTGTACATTCTGTGGAAAGGCAGGGCACACGAGGGAGGTGTGCCGGTCAGCGAATGGCTTATGCTGGAGGTGTGGTAGTTCAGACCACCGTATTTCTACTTGTCCTATGATGCAGAGGCCAGGAGGGCCAGCTCAGCAGTTTCCAGCATTGCCAGCTCCGGCGGCAACCCCGAGTGGAGGGCCAGTATTAGCAGTAAGGCCCCTAGCCCAGCGTCTACCAACGCAGGCTCAGATGTTCCGCCAGGCACAGGAAGCCGAAGGCCCTCAGAGGCAGCAACAGCATGGTCGAGGAAGGTCGCAACAAGGGGCTCCGCGGGGCCAGGCTCTCACATTGACCTTGGGAGAGGCTCTAGCGTCTAGTGACGTGGTGGCAGGTAAAATTCTCGTCACCTCATTTCCCGCTGTAGCATTATTTGATTCAGGCGCTACTCATTCATTCATCTCTGCACAATATGCTACACGGATTGGACTAGTGTTTGAGGCATTACCGGAGAGGATGGATATACTCACCGGCAATGGGCTCGTAGAAGTGAGCAGAGTGCGCTTTTCATGTCCGGTAGTGGTGTGTGGGCATTTATTGCCCGCATCATTGATTGAATTCCCTATGGGGAATTTTGATGTTGTTCTTGGCATGGACTGGTTGAGAGACAGTCATGCGACCATTGATTGTAGAGGAGGTAGGGTCATATTTAGCATTCCTGGGATGGAGCAGTTCATCTTTACTCGAACCTTGAAGAATCAGGCCGGAGGCGTCATCTCAGCAGCAGTGTCAGAGCCAGGACAGATTCCGAGAGTGGTCGAAGATTTTCTCGATGTCTTCCCTGATGAGCTCCCAGGGATACCCCCAGTCAGAGAGGTAGAATTTAGCATTGAGTTAAACCCTGGAACAAGGCCTATTGCAGACAGAGTTTACAGAATGTCGCCGTCAGAACAGGATAAGTTGTATCAACATGAAGAAGAGTTGAAGTCTAAAGGATTCATCCAAGACAGTAAATCGCCATGGGCCGCGCCAGTGATTCTAGTTCCCAAGAAGGATGGGTCGACGAGGATGTGCATCGACTACCGCAAGCTGAATGCAGTAACAGTAAAGAATAAGTACCCGCTACCAAGGATTGATGACCTGTTTGACCAGTTGAGCAAGGCCAGCGTCTTTTCCAAGATCGATCTTCGGTCGGGATACTATCAAGTAAGAGTCCGGGAGCAAGACATACCGAAGACAGCATTCAGATCTAGATACGGGCATTATGAGTTTTTAGTAATGCCCTTTGGACTAACCAACGCACCCGCAGTATTCATGGATTTAATGAACCGCATCTTTCTGCCGTATTTGGATAAATTTGTGGTGGTGTTCATAGATGACATTCTTGTCTATTCCAGCAGTGAAGAGGAGCATGAGAAACATCTTAGGACTGTCTTGCAGACATTGAGGGAGCATCAACTTTATGCGAAGCTCGACAAGTGTGAATTCTGGTTAGATCACATTTCGTTCCTGGGGCATGTAATTTCTGGGGCATGAGTGTCAGTGGATCCGAAGAAGATTGAGGCCGTAGAGCATTGGCCAGTTCCGAGAACGGTTGCAGAAGTGCGAAGTTTCTTAGGATTAGCTGGCTACTACAGAAGGTTCGTGGCGGACTTTGCCAAGATCTCTGCGCCCTTAACGCGTTTGACGCACAAGGACGTGGAGTTTGTTTGGTCAGCTAGCTGTCAGGCATCATTTGAAGAATTGAAGAAGAGGTTGATCTCAGCCCCGATCTTGACGCTTCCAGTAGGAGCGGGAGGCTTTACAGTATATTATGACGCATCTGGGAAGGGTCTTGGATGTGTATTGATGCAGCATGGAAATGTGATAGCATATGCGTCTCGGCAGCTTCGAGACCATGAGAAGAATTACCCGACTCACGATTTGGAGTTAGCAGCTGTGGTGTTTTCACTCAAGTTGTGGAGGCATTATTTGTACGGGGATCGGGTAGAGATTTATACTGATCATAAGAGTTTGAAATACGTGTTCACGCAGCGAGATTTGAACATGAGGCAAAGAAGATGGTTAGAACTACTGAAGGATTTTGACTTGGATCTTCAGTATCATCCAGGCAAGGCGAATATAGTTGCAGATATACTGAGTAGGAGAGACAGTGCCTTTATCTTGACCTCACAGAAGCATATTTTAGAAGACCTTCAGAGTATGGGAATCGAAGTAGTTTTACCAAGGGATATAGGAAGAATGACCAGTATGCAGATTCAGTCAAACTTAGTAGAGAGGATAAGGGCAGCACAAGCAGGAGATCCACAGATTCAGAAGTTGCGGTCGGAGTGTGAATCAGGCCGTAGGAAGGAGTTGGTGATTCATGAAGATGGTACGCTCAGGTTTGGAAACAGATTCTGTGTACCGAGTGGAGACCTTCGGCAAGAAGTTATGTCCGAAGCTCATAGTTCTATTTACTCCATTCATCCAGGAGGAACGAAGATGTATCGAGATATCAGGCAGTTCTTTTGGTGGAATGGCATGAAAAGAGATAGCGAGATTTGTATCCAAGTGTCTGGTCTGTCAGCAGGTGAAAGCCGAGCAGCAGAGACCAGCAGGGTTGCTCCAGCCGCTTCCTATCCCAGAATGGAAATGGGAGCACGTCACGATGGATTTTGTGACCGGTTTACCTAAATTCCCGACTGGCAAGAATGCAGTCTGGGTAATAGTAGATCGACTCACGAAGGTCGCTCATTTCCTTCCCTTCCTAGTTGGACAGACTACTGAGCAGTTAGCAGAAATGTACATGAAGCAGATAGTAAGGCAGCACGGTGTTCCAGTTAGTATAGTATCAGATCGGAATACGTGTTTTACTTCCCATTTTTGGCGGAGCTTACACCAAAGTTTGGGAACCAAGTTGAGATTCAGTACTGCTTATCATCCACAAACTGACGGGCAATCAGAAAGAACCATTCAGACGTTAGAAGATATGCTACGGGCATGTACCTTGGATTTTGGCAGATCTTGGGAGGATCACCTTCATCTAGTGGAGTTCTCCTATAACAACAGCTCTCAGGCTAGCATTCAGATGGCCCCGTTCGAAGCATTGTACGGAAGGAAGTGCAGGTCCCCTTTGGCATGGGACGATGTTGGAGAACGAAAGTTGTTGGGACCAGAGATGATCACACAGACTGTGGAGATAGTTAAGTTGGTCAGAGAGCGCCTTCGAGTTGCACAGGACCGACATCGTCATTGGGCAGATCAGTATCGTAGGCCTCTAGAGTTCAGAGCGGGCGACCAAGTATTTCTGCGGATTTCACCTACTCGGGGTATCATCAGATTTGGAACCCGGGGAAAGCTTAGTCCAAGATACGTTGGTCCTTTTAAGATTCTCGCTCGGGTAGGCGATGTGGCTTATCGACTTGTCCTTCCGCCTTCGTTAACTGGCATACATGATGTGTTTCATGTGTCCCAGTTACGTGGGTATGTCCCGGATCCGAGTCATGTCCTCGATCATTCTGAGTTAGTCGTTGGTACCGACCTAACTTACGAGGAACAACCCGTATCTATTTTAGACCGGCGAGAGAAGGTACTCAAGAATCGGACGATCAGCCTTGTCCGTGTTTCTTGGAACCATCACCCTCCGGAAGAGTCAACCTGGGAGCGCGAGGACGAGATCAGATCTCGGTATCCGCATTTGTTTGACTGATAAGGTATATTTTTGTACCTTATTGACACGATTCCATGCTTATCTGCACCTGCTTGTTTTGTACCTTGTGATGTATGATAATAACTGCTATGATAGTTAACTTGTATACGATTGTGCCTTGCTTGCCCTGATTTCACTATCCTGTCGTGGCTGGAATTCCGAGGACGGAATTTTTCTAAGAAGGGTAGAGATGTCACTCCCCGATCCTGGAATACGTATTTTTTTAATACGTAAACCGATAAACCGTATCTACCTTGTATTTATACTGTATTTATATGCTATATTTCTTCATGTATTTCCCAAAAATATTCAAAAAAAATATTATTTCGTAATTTATTATCTGCATTTGGGCCTACAGTTTTGGCTCATTTGGGGAACCTATTCTTGGTTCACCTTGGTTCATCATGAACCCATGGGTTCAAGATTCTATATAATAACTCAACTCATTCTCTCTCCTCTCATTTATTTTCTCTCATTTACTTTACTCCACCAACCAAGGCAAGTACCAACTTGCTCAAGAGATGGATCCATAAATATTGTTGATAATTTCTTACAAAATTATTTGTCAAAATATGTTCTTCTCCTTATTCTATACTAGTTTAGAACTTGAAGTTTTCTATTTTGAAGCTTTAATCTTTGTAGATCTAGGTTTTAGCTATTTTTGGATTTTCTTGGTTTTGATCTAGCAAACTTTATTATTTTAAGTTTTGATGGTTCCATGTTGTAGAGAATTTTGTTCTACCCTATTTTGACCTAAGGAAGTTCCGATTTGGGCTCCGGATGAAGGTTTTGTGTAGTTTGGAAGCCATGGTTGCTTGGCTCCTCTTCTCGGACAAGTAGAGAAGAAGAGCAGTACTTGACCGCATGAATCCTCATGCGGCAAGCCTCTGAGCCGCATGGCCTTTCCAGCCGTATGAGACTCGTTCGAGCTCAGCCGCATGGAAAGTCTTTCCTAGCCGCATAAGACTTGCTTGAGTACTTGACCGCATGAATCTTCATGCGACAAGTAATTGAGCCGCATAGCCTTGTTCAGACCCAGCCGCATGAGCCCCTGTCGCATGGACTTCATGCGGCTAGCCTTCGCAGCCGCATGAGTTCTTTTGCATCCAGCCGCATATGCGCCACTGTTCTGAGCCGCATAAGTCTTTGTCTGATCCTAGCCGCATATGCTGTTGAACCCCGGCCGCCTGGCGATAGCTCCCTTCGCAGCCGCATACGCTGACACTCCTTCGTCCGCATGAACCCGACCTTCCAGCCGCATGCGCCTTGGGGCTCTCTGAGCCGCATGAGCGTGTAGTCCCGGCCGCATGAACCAGTATTGACCCGGCCGCATGGACTCACTCCCCTTGGGCCGCATAGACTTTTGTGCCCTATATTGTTATCTTATTATTATTATATATATATATATATATATATTATATGCCCATTTTATATCCTTACGCCTTTTGTTCCGAGCAGGATATGAGCACTAATGTGACCCCGGAGAACAAAGTGTTCCTACCTGATACATGTACATGAATGTCCCAGTTCTTGTTCATGCTCGACAAAAGACTCGTAACTCCACGTGGCGTATTTGCAATGATGTATTACACTAAGGAGGGTAGAACATGTTGACATACTGATTGACATGGATCCTCTTTGGGGTACTCGTACTAAAGTACGACCTTAGGAGGATAATCATGCAGGCCACAGCATGTGAGTCCAAGATTTCACCTAGGGTTAAACTAGGCAACTAAATAAACTAGATGCATGGGGGGGCAAAATCCCGAGATCGTGTTACACCAGCCGCCTTGAGATGCTGTCTTGACGCGCCGGCTGGTCTCCACGGATACTGTGTCATTTGCAACGAGTGGATGACTGTATCCGATTAATTCCTGCTATATATTACATGTCTTGGCAAGGTGGCCTCACGAGGGACCTGTGCTCCATGACACCTGTCTACGCAAACCCCTGGGTTGGCTAGCCTTACTGGAAAGATACGATCTGAGGATTTTCTAATAACATGACGCGAGGATAACCTCGTTCCACTAGAAACGCGTAGACTTGATTGGCCGTGAAAACGACTTGCTTGTATCCTATTACCTTCCGTGAGTAACTGAGGGAAGCAGACTGTCATGGTACGTGATCCAACCCATGTTCTTGTTTGATTGTTGGGTTGGTTATCGTACTATGATAGGCTGTGGACCGAAGTTATGAACGGAAGACTTATTCTGGTTGTGAAGTGCTACTTCTGTGAATGACCGAGGAACATGGTTTATCGTGGTACATGATCCAACCCATGTTCTTGTTTGATTGTTGGGTTGGTTATTGTGCTGCGATAGGCTATCGACCGAAGTCACGATCAGAAGATTTTATTGTTTATACCCTTTAACTTATGCGAAAGTTATAGAGTACGACGCATCCCGACTCCATACGGTACCTTTTGTCTTTGTTTGATTGTAAGGGTGCCATATGGGTTCGAGGATGTGGCGCCACTCTATAATGGTAGCATAAGTATTACTATTATCAATTATTCTATTAACTGGGTTTTTAATCTTAACTCTTGTGCCCCTTTGGCGGTACTTGCTATTCGGGGCTGACCCCGCTGGTTTTGTTTGGCCAGATCCCGTAGCAGAGCCAGAGGACACGATCTTCCTCCCTGACATCCATGGTGCATACTAGGAGCATGGCAGTTCGAGGACTCGAGTGGATTTCTTCTCCACCACTCCTGCTTATACTTTTGCGGCGTTTAGCCACCGGCACCTGTTAGCCGAATTACTTGATATTTTGTGTCAGTACATAATTGTAATTAAACAGACTGTAGCTGTGTATAATTTTGTACTCCTGACTCTCCGAGATAGCTAAATTATGAAGCTAGTCTCTCATGATCATTTTGATACAGCGTCGGGGACGCCTTACTGCTTTATCTTTATGCTCATCTTTTGCTGATGTGATTTGATTGATTGAGACATAGAACTCTGTGGGACCATAGGAGACTTGATTGTAGCATGTACCCCCTAGTCTCTCGACAGCCACGATCGCCGTATGACGTTACGTACCTCATATGGAGTAGCTGGCCTAGTCCGTCTCCGTATTTCGGTACTGGGGCGTGATAGACCCAAATATTTGTGTTCTAACTGTACACACATTCAACAACTCAACTCAATCCAAAGGCACACACGCGGATTGTCGCCCTTGCCGACTCATCTATATGAATTGGTCACTGACTCCCAGAGCCATCGTTGACTCCTCTAGCTTTTGCTAGACGGGTGCCCTTTCAGCGCGAGTAGCTAGCCTCACTGCAAGTCCTCGCCTAACCCGTGCCCAGCACAGCTAATTAATCATTTCCAATCGCGGCCGCAACGGTCCCGTGGCCTCCGGGTTGCCGTGCAGGGAAACGACCCACCTTGTCGACAAGTTGTCCATGACCATGCAAAACTCGACACAAACTGATGTCTCACATAGTCATGCTACCTTTAGTGTTACCATCGCTTCCACGGCCAAGTTCAATACTTCTCAAATCTGAGACCGCCTCGACGACCTATAGTCGCGAGCATTCTTCTTTCTTGTCCTATTATTTTATTCAACTCAAAAATAACTCTTTGAATACCCTTTTTCTAAACTCAATGAATCAACCGTAACCCGTGCATTAAAACTCTAAGTCCGTGACATCGTGTCTTTAAACCAACTGAACTCCATGCGACACCACCGTCCAAGTCATACTCTATACGACATGCCTTGAGACCGTAAGACTATGTGGTTGTACCCAGCCATAGAACTCGTAGGACCGTGCTTGCTACTATTTCGATAGCCTAACATAACTTGCCTAACTTAACTTTGCAACAATTGACGAGCAAGGGCCGCGTCAAGCCTTGCCTTGATGGAACGTGTCGTGCATGCGTTCGACTTTGAACAACCAAGTTATTTGGGGTGCCTAGACTTATGCCACAAGCTGTGCAATACAACTTAACCCGTCGGCGAGTAGAGGCTATGCCACGCCTTGGGCGATGAGACCGTGCATGCTTTATGAAGTATTTATGCGGGCGACGCCTATGAATTTGGCTAACTCTTAGCTTGTGGCGAAGACCAACTTTTTCTTTTCCCAAGCCACGGGACGAAGATCGAGTGTCATTTTCAAATCACGTCGTGCACCAACTCTAAGCCGACCGTTGGACCTTTTCATATTCTACTCAATTCGACCTGTCAGAATTATTCCCTTAGCTATATGGATTCGTCTCTTTTATTATCAAGCCTACTTGTGCAAGTTGAAAACATGCAATTTATTATATGAAGGCTAAGATGAGACAAGTTTACCGAAACTACCCCACATGAGCGAGTGGCCGCCTCGACCGAGCAATGTCTTCGAGTAGCCGTTGCAAGGCTAAGTCCGAACGTCGTCGGCGTTTCGATTCCTCCGATTGACTGAGCGGGATAGGGCACTACAGAACCAAACCAGTTGAAAACCGAACATGAACCAAATCGAACTAAATCGGTTCGGTTTGGTTCGATTTTCGGTTTACGGGCCCGGGTTTAATGGGCCGGCCTGCTATCATTTTCAAGACTGAAAAGTCCAAATTTATATATGCAGTATTCAAATACAAAGATCATATATACAATTCAAAACCAAATTTTCTGTAGCCATAGGCCCATTACAGGCTGTATCAAATTCAATAATACAACAACAAAATTCAATAATACAACAACAAATATAGGTACATCACATTGTGTAAACAAAAAAATATATTCCCACCAAATTCAATAATACAAAACCAGATTATACAGTTCCAGCAGCAAACAGGCTTGTTCCAGCAGATTATACAGGCTTGTTCAATTATACAACACTATCAATTACAATTCAAATACAATTTTCAGCATATTCAATTATACAGTTAATTTCCTAGGGAATTCAAATACAATTCAAATCAAACAGACTTGTTCCAGTAGATTATACAGTTCTTGGGTAATTCAAATTCAATTATAGTTGCACCATATTCAAGTAAGACTGATCCACTCTCCTTAATATTGTTCTAGGCTTCCAGCACCTGCATGGCTACATTTTGCAAGTTGAGAATTGATTGATTGGATTCATGATTTTTGGATTGGAGGGACATGCATTCCAATGATTTCTCCCACTAGTTGTTCCATTTAATTTACTATGACAATGATACTCTCTTTTACAATGTTTGCAACTAGCTTTTGGACACCCTTTTGCATCCACAAATCTATTAAAATCACTCCAAAATGGAGCTCGTTTCTTCATAGGTTTTTTAGTTACCCGAAGACTTGAATTAGGAATAGAAATTGGCTCATTTGTGGCTTCAGAACTAGTTGATGGTTGACCTTCGTGCGACATCTAAAAAGTAAACGTGTTTTTCAATATACGGACTATGAATATAAAATTTCAACAAAAATAAAGAAATACGCACATTGCATGAATATGAAGTAGTTGCCATTGATTGGTGCTACCTAATGAACATCATATAAGTTGGTGAGTAACCTTACCTAAGCTAACTAACCCATACCTAACCCTTAATTAAATTTATCTTTTCAATAAAAAAATAATCACAATCCAACATAAAAATAGATAGCTAACATCCCTACTAATTTACTGAACATAAAGAGAACAAATTAACAAAAATAGAATACTTGCATAATTAATAAAAAAATAGAATACGTGCCGACTGTCCTACTAATTTATAGGGTACTGAACAAAAACAGAATATAAGCATAACAGAAAATAAACAAATGGTAAGTCTTTTGGCAAATTGGCCAGCAACGCAGCATTTGTGCTGTTGGTGCTCTTGCTCCTTGACATGAAGAGAGCTTGCTCTCAACATGCTTTGTAAAGTTTAGTCCCACATTGGAAAAGCACCATGAGTTATCTCAACATATATATGAGTATGTGTTGTTGGGATATGCACATGGGGTGGTGACCCTAAGGAGGGAACCATGTGGATGATTTTATTAAGAAAAAAATGATTAATTCCAACAAGGACGTAAGTTGATTTTTGTTGTGCAGGCTCGGACTCGACACGGACTGCAGGTTATCTCGTGCATGCATGGGAGTGTTCGGGGGGAAGGCGTGGGCTAGCACTCTACTATGTTGATTGTGGGATGATGTAAAACATCAAACTCTATTTTAGAGTATTGGTGTTTTAGTCCCACATCGGATATGAGAGATGGTGAGGTGAGGTCTCACTCCACTCTATAAATAGAGCCCCCTTGCCTTCTTTCCAAGATGCACCAAAGAAGAGAGTTAAGGGAGTCCGTAAAGTTCAGGAAGCCCGTTCAAGTCACAAATATTGACTGACGAGCGTTCCAGAAGTTCTCTTGAACTTGCCGGTTCCTGAAAGCGGATCGTATTGTAGCACCCTGTTTTCTGAAATTGGGGATTTTTGAAAATTTATTATTTTTATTATTTATTAATGGTGTTTAGGGCATGATATGATTTTTGGTGATTATTAGTGTGATTAGAACCATTTCTAAGTCATGCTAAGTCATGACTTATGACTTTGTGACTTTGTTAGTATAACTTAGTGTAAATCCTAGTTTTTCTTAACCTAGAAGTTGCCATGACCATGTGAGCTTAGCCATAGGCTTAGAACATCAAATTAGTGGTTTTTGGCCAAAAGGGTATTTTGGTAATTTACTAGTCTTTATTTGAGATTATGTGATTTTTAATATTATTTAATCATGGTTAAGTTCCATGATTAGTTCCAAACCTATCCCACCCTAATCTAGGGGTTAGCCACTAACCTAGAAGCTTTAGGAAGGATTTTTTGTTAAGGGTTAAAGTGAGGAAAATATCTAGTTTACCTTTATTTGATATTTTCCTTAAATCACTCCAAATATCTCACCCTTTATACAAAGTCCATGCCTTAGCCATGAAGGAAGGGCAAGGACACCCCCCCATGCCATGGCCGGCCAAGGGTACCCCCCTAGCTGGTACACACTTCTATATAACCCTTTGTATTCATTCATGAATAATTTACATGAATTTAATTCCTAGAAAATCCCATTTTCTTCAAACACCCACAACTTGATCATTCTTGATCCAAATTCACTCTAGTCTTTTGCATTGGGACCCTACAACATCAAGGGAGCTAAGGGAGGCTAGCAATCAAGAATTTAGAGGCTTTGGACATCATCAAGTTGAAGGACACACACCCCCCCTTTTCTTTGATTTTTATTGGTTTTGCACAAATAGGTAATTTCCCTCAAACTTAGTTAAAACCCTGTTTTTTCTTCATAAATGCATTCATGTAGGAATACCATAACTGTGGGTAAAGTTTGGTGGAAATTAGAAGTGGTTTGGTGTCCGTATCGGACACGTATCCTAAGCTAGAAACCCTTGTTTGTTGAAATGCCACATAGGATTTGTTTTTGTTAAAATGTAGAACAAATTACACTTTTATCTAGCCCTAGACTTGCTGATCACGAACCAACTTGACTGAGCACGTTTTTGTGCTGTGTCCGTGTCCAAATTGGACACGAACCCACTGCACGAGCACGCGCGTGCGTGTCCTGCTACCCCACCCCTCGTACTCGCTGCACAGTGCACTAGGACACGAGATTTTTGACATAGACACGGGGGCAATGTCTGCGAACATGCCCCCAAAGTTTGGTGTCGCGTCGTGTCGTGTCGAGTGAGAAATCTCACTCGCACTGGACACGCGCTGTCAGCGCACACGCGCGCGGGGGCAACTTCGAGCGTGTCGTGTCGTGCGGACACGACACTTGAGTGTCTCGTAGTGACACGGGCGTGTAGCCCTATACGTGGCGTACACGTGGACACGAGCACGTGGTGCGTCATGTCCTGTGTCGCGAGCACGACGCGTGCAACCGCGTGCACGACGCGGTCTGAACTCGCGTGTATCAGTCGTGTTTTCACGACTGATACGGAGTTCGTTTTGTGTCCACGAGTGTCGTGGACACGTGTCAGGGTGTGCAACGTGTAGCCCTATGTGTGGACTATACGTGTGCACGACCACGAGACGTGTCGTGTCTCGTGGTGTGTCCACGAGTGCGTGGAACGCGTGCACGACACTGTGGTTGTGTACGCGTATCAGAGTTTACCCGTGTGCTGTTTTCTAGTGTTTGGACACGTAAAACTGTGTCGTGGTGTCGTGTTAGGTACCTAGGATACTAGGGTATCTATGGGGTGTTAGTTACCAACCGATTGTTTCGAGTCTTAGCTCGATTTAGTATGGGTAAATCGAATTACCCATTTTCGAGATACACAGTGCACTGTTTTCTGTTTCAGGACATTTTTCCAGTTTTGTAAAACGAATTTCAAACTCGATTTTAATAATGGTTAATCCATTGTACTAGTGTATATTAGTATGTATATATGTAGTATATATGTATATGTGAGTGTGGGTGAGATTTGGGAGTAATTGGTAGTGTATATGTGTAGTTGTATATATATACATAAGTATGTATATATGTTATTGTGTGTGTGTGTTTGGGGCTCTTTGGTTCCAGATTTCTGGAACCACTTCCCCCCCTGTCCAGACTTCTATCACCCCCTCTCTTTCACTATCCTCTCTCTATGTCTCTCACCCTTTGTCTCTCTCTCTATGTCTCTCTATATATATATAGTATATATATATGAGTTTATATATATATATATATATATATATATATATATATATATATATATATATATATATATATATATATATATATATTGATATATATATATATATATTTGTATTAGTTTTCATATAGTGATATTATATATATATATGTATGTGGGTTTGTATTGTATATAGTATCCCTATTTTGACATATGGGTAGTAGGTAGATAGAGTCTATCTATCTATCTATCTATCTATCTATCTATCTATCTATCTATCTATCTATATATATATATATATATATATATATATATATATATATATATATATATATATATATATATGTATAACTTCTAGTATAGGTTGTATAGAAACCTATAAGACTAGCCTATGGCCAAGATTATTAGCCTATGGCTTGGGGCTAACCCTAATGGCCCAAAACCCAACTTGTTGACCCTTGTTGACTAAGGGTTGACCAAAGTCAACCTTTGGTCAAAGTTGACCTAGTTAACCTAGAATTTACTAGGAATGACCTAAAACAACTAGTTTAGCTAGTTTGACTAAAACCCTAACTAGTAGACGTAGTTTGACCTAGACTTGACCCAGATTGATCATGTTGACTAGTATTTGACTAGTTTGATTAGAAAGTTGACCAAGAGTTGACTTTTGACCAGATTGACCTAGAATCATGTAGTATGCATTGTATACTCTATTTTTACCATTGTGGATATGTTGTGACCTGTTTTACTCTAAATAGGACTCTGTGACACCAGTTCGGACATCTATTCATATCAGTCATACAGGGTGACAGGCGAGTACATTCTCTGATCTTTTCATGCTTGTTAGGACTTATATTCTTGCTTTAGATTACTTTACATGATGCTGTTACGTCATTATCACGGATTGGTACTATATGGATCTTGTCATGCGATGTTATCTCCCTCGGGGTGTATCAGATACAATTGTCATCTGCTTTTCACGAACATCTTGTATTTCATGTACACCGCTTTCATGTATACTCTTGTGCAATCTTGTACTCTCATGATCACGTGAGCAAACATGATAAAAACCTCTTGTACAAGGTAACGTAACTTGACTGGATCGTTGTGTATTGATTGGGGAGGGTGAGTAGGAAATGGTTATGTGATCAAATTCCATCTTGTACAAATTCTTGTGAAATCTTGTGAAATCTTGTATATGTCCTAAGCCCGTTTATATAACCATCTCATGCTCTAAATCACAGGTTACCTACAGTTCTTACTTATCGTATATACATAGATATTTCCAGTTATCAAATCTCTCTCATTTTTATATATATTTCTTTACAGTCCATGTATCTTACTCTATGCATGCTTTACATTTCCCAACATGATATGAACTGCGTGAGATGTATTGTGCTCGTTCCTGTCCTGACTGGACCTGTTGAAAATATTACAGATGATGATGGTGACTGTCCTACCTTCTATGGGACACATGAGGGTGACCTTCAGGAGCCTGAGGAGCATCTAGCTCAGTAGAGGGTGCCTAGTCTAGTCTAGTGTTTACAGTTTTCATTTTGTATCGGACTGTTCCGATTGTTAGTTGTGACTTAGTTATATTTCAGGTCTTGTACTTATTTGTGTTCGACATCTACTTTGTGTGGTGTGATAACTCTATATATATTCAGTTCTTTCTTTCGTCTGATTCTATATCATGTTCTATCTTTATCTTTCCTAGACTTGTGTTTGAGATATAGAGTTGAGATGTTATGTTATACCTCCGTGCGGAGATGACAGGTTTATATGTCTTATTGTTAGATGTTAGTTGTTATAGATGACCTATACAGCGTTCTACCGTCGACACTGCGGCGTAGGCTGGACGTACCCACGTTCTCGTGCCCCTAATCAGGGTGCGGGTCGTGACACGTATAGAGGCGAATCTTATTTTGAGCAGCGGTGTTTTTGTACCCCAGCAGATTTAATCCTCCTCTTTTTTTTCCTATGTTTCTCTGTAACTCGTTCTTCAGGTTTTAAGGCACCTACTGAGTAGGGAGGCCTAACTTTGTTCTTGAGATCTATCTCATTTGTGGCACCTACTGTGTAGGCTTGCTAAACTCCTCATTTGTGGCACCTACTGTCTAGGCTTGCTGAACTCCTATTTTCTATCTATATCCACGCCTCGGGACTAACAATTTCAAAGCAAGATTAGTACGATGGAAAACACTAATGCTTCACTCCTCCAAACTGACTACTGCAAGTTGGAAAAGTTTGATGAAGAGCATTATCAAGTCTGGAAGAGGAAGGTCTTTCTCACCCTTCAACTCCGAGACGTTGATCACGTGCTCTTTGAAGAAGAATCTACTGTTCCAGTTACTGGGTCTGTTGCCGCTATAACTGCGGCTACTAAACTGCAGGCCAAATGGAGATGGAAGAATAGCATTTTTAGGCTTCTGATCCTAAATGCTATGGAGGATTCTCTGGCAGAATCCTACTCAAAGAAGGATAGTGCCAGAGAAATATGGGAGTCTGTGGAAAAGCTGTACGAGGAAGACAAAAATAGGAGCAAGATATTTTTCGTCAAAAAATATCACAAGTGGCTCTTTAAAGACGAGAAGGCGATGCTTCCTCAGGTGAAGGAGTTTCTGAAACTTCGTCAGAAACTGGACGATAAAAAGATGCCCCTCGTCGACAAGTTTGTCGTTGGAGGGATCGTCTCAAAACTTCCTGCTGGATGGAATACGTTCTATGCAAGAATGCATTGGAAGAACTCGAGATCAGTCTGGAAGATCTCTTGCAAGAAATCCATGTTGAGGACGAGATATGTTCTCAAAATAAGATGGACGCTTTGTCCAAACAATTGGCCGAGGCCAATCTGGTGTAGACGAGAGACTCCAAGGGGAAGCAAGCGGCTTCTCACCACAAGAAAGACTTCACTAATCTGAAAGTGAAGGGACCGTCTTTCAAACAGAAGAAGCCCAAGTCTAATGTGACTTGTTTTAACTGTGGCAAGAAGGGCCACTACAAGAGTGAATGCAGATCCAAGCCCAAACAATCAGAGAAAGGTGAGCCTAGTAAGGTTTCTTTGGTTTCTAACCTCGTTGCTATGATCGCTCAGGTCACAACTGAGGGGGCTGACTCTGACTGGTGGATAGACACCGGTATGACATGTCATGCCTGCTCTGGAAAGGAATGGTTCGTCACGTACCAGCCAACTTCTGAGAAGGTTGTCATGGTGAACCAGGCCTAAGCTGAAGTTCTGGGGATCGGAACTGTGGAGCTGAAACTCACTTCCGGGAACACTCTGACGCTCCAAAGAGTAAAGCATATTCCGGTGATTGCCAAGAACCTGATCTCTGGGAGCCTGCTTAGCAACGCAGGTTTGAGGATGGACATTAATGCTGGTCAGATGGTGATGTCCAAGAAGGAAACATACTTCGGAAAAGCTTTCTATACCGAAGGAATGTTTAAACTCCAGCTTGTAACCCAGTCAGAGAACATTAATGCAATTTCCAATTCTGCTTATACTCTTGAGTTGTGGCATAATAGACTAGGACATGTCCATTGTAAAAGGATAAACAAAATGTCTAGTCTAGGACTTATCTCTAAATATGGGGAAAAGGTGGAGAAATGTGAAGTGTGTGCTCAGACTAAGATCACAAGGAAACCCTTTCATCGGGTCAATCGAAGCACAGATCTTTTGGAGTTGGTGCACTCCGATATCTATGACTTCAAACAATTCTCCACGAAGGCCGGGATGAAGTATTTCATAACCTTTATCGATGACTTCTCAAAGTACGTGTTCGTCTACTTGATAAATACAAAAGATGAAGCATTCGAGAAGTTTAAGGAGTTCAGGACTGAAGCTGAAAGGCAAACTGGACAACAACTCAAGAGGTTGAGGAGTGATCGAGGCGAAGAATATCGATCTCATGATTTCACATCGTTCTGCAAAGAACATGGAATCATCAACGAGACTACTGCTCTGTATTCTTCTCAGTCCAATGGAGTAGCAGAAAGGAAGAACAGAACGTTGACAGAGATGATGAACTCAATGTTGTTAACTGCGGGTCTTCCAAAGTGCTTTTGGGGAGAAGCTGTATTGACGGCCACATTCATTCTGAACAAAGTGTCGTATGCAACTTCTGATATTACTCCTCATGAACTCTAGTTCAAAGTCAGACCCACTTGAATATCATTCGAGTGTGGGGGTGTCTGGCATACGTAAAACTTTCGGATCTGAAGATTCAGAAACTCGGGACAAGGACTACGAAGGCGATCTTCTTGGGATATGCCGAGAAGAGTGATGCCTGGAGATTCCTTGACATTGAGTCAAATTATATCATTGAATCTCGTGATGCTGAATACTTTGAAGACAAGTTTGCACGACATAAAAATATTGTTCTTCCAGATATTCCAGAGAATGATGTAGGTGCAAATGAGACTGAGGTCTCATATGAACCAGTAGTCCAAGAAGAAATTGTTGTTGATAAAACAACGTTTGAACCAGAACTCGAAGAGCCGTCAGCCAAGCGAGTGAGGACACCAAAGGACTTCGGAGATGACTTTGTCACCTATCATGTAGAAGCAGATCCGCTTACCTATGATAAGGCGATGAAGACCAGAGATGCTATCTTCTGAAAGGAGGCAGTGAATGACGAGTATGACTCTATCACCTCCAATAACACATGGGTGTTAGTAGATCTACCTGAAGGAGCAAAACCCATCGGATGTAAATAGATCTTCAAGAAGAAGATGAAGGCAGATGGAACTATTGACAAGTTCAAGACCAGGCTGGTAGCCAAGGGATTTTCTCAGAAACAAGAGATAGACTACTTTGACACATACGCTCCAGTAGCACGGATGACCACCATCAGAATGTTAATTGCTCTAGCAGCAATACATAAGTTGGTGATACATCAGATGGATGTAAAGACAGCATTCCTGAATGGCGAGCTGACCGAAGAGATATACATACAATAGCCAGATGGATTTGTCGTCAAAGGTCTTGAAGACAAAGTCTGCAAGTTGGTGAAATCATTGTACGGTTTGAAGAAAGCTCCCAAGATGTGGCATGAGAAGTTTGACAAAGTTATTAGATCAAACGGCTACAGAGTTAGCGAGACGGACAAGTGTGTTTACACAAAGTTCACTGATAGAAGAGGAGTCATCGTTTGTCTGTACGTGGACGACATGCTAATCCTAGGAACGGATATAGGCAATGTCACGGAGACAAAGAAGTTCCTCTCAACCAAGTTTAGTATGAAGGACTTGGGGGATGCATATGTCATCTTGGGCATAAAGAACATCCAGACAGACACTAGAGTGGCGCTGTCACAATCTCATTACATTGAGAAGATGCTCACACGCTACGGGTATCAGGATCTTCCAAGGATCGATACGCCATACAGGTGTGATCAGAAGCTGAAGCCAAATTCGAGGAAAAGCATCAGGTAGCTGGAGTATTCTAGCATTATCAGAAATTTGATGTACGCAACTACTGCCACAAGGCCTGACATAGCTTTCGCCGTAGGAATGCTGAGTCGGTTCACAAGCAACCTAGGCATTGAGCACTGGAAAGCTGTGAAACGGGTGATGAGATATCTCAAGAAGACTCAGACATATGCACTGCACTACAGCGGGTATCCGACAGTAGTGGAAGGCTTCAGTGTTGCTAGTTGGTGTTCAGAGGTGGAGAGCGAGAGATCTACAGGTGGATACATCTTTTTCTTGGATGGAGCTGCTATATTGTAGAAGTCGAAGAAGCAGACTATACTCTCTCATTCCTCCATGGAATCCGAGTTCTATGCACTAGAAGCTGCAGCAGATGAAGTAGAATGGCTTCGGAAGCTCATGTATAATCTTTCAGTGGTTGGAGCTCAGATACCGGCGGTACCGATATACTGTGACAACCAGGCGACTACAGTAGTAGCATCAAATGACCTCTTCAACGGGAAAAAAAAACTATTGGCTGAAGCACAGAGCAATAAACGATCTCATTAAAAGGGGAACTATTGCTGTAATTGATGTTCAGAGTTAGGAAAACCTGGCAGATTCGTTCAAAATGGCCTCAAGCGCCAGCTGGTCGATGACACAGCAAAAAATGGGCTTGAAGGTATTCTGATATTGTATCTGTGTAATCCTACCATAAAGTTTTATGCTATTAGTTTAAAGAGAAATCTACTAGGCATCTAGCTTTTGGTTCAAGGAAGGACCACTGATTGGGAAAATATCAGGTAACAGTGGGTACATAGTCCTGAGGGACATGGAAGGGATACGGACCCATAACCACTGTTGTCTACTATAGTTCTCCGCGGAGAACATGTCCTGTGGAGAGGATGGCTTAAATGCCTTAATGAGTTCTCAGACAGAGTGAATGTCTGTTGTGCTTTACAGGAAGCACGGTAGCGCAACACTACAAAGGAGCTCATGGAATCTATGCTATAGTAGGGTGACACCATAATGAGGTTCCCAGGTAGGGGTAATGCCTCGGCTTAGCAAGCCATGTCACTGCGGCGTAGCACCGCTTATAGGCAGGTAGCCTAATGCTGTATATTATAAATAAAGAGTGGTAGACAGCACTACAAAGAGGCTAGTGTCCTGATGTTACAGTGGCATGACACCACGAAGAGGTACCAGGTAGGGTAAAGCCTCGGCTTCGTAAGTCATGTCATAGCGGCGTAACACCGCACAAAAGTGCAAAGCTTTATGCTGGGTAGTTTGGCACTACAAAGAGGCTTGTGACCTCATACTACAGTAGTATGACTCTACGATGAGGTACCCAGTTAGGGATAAAGCCTCGACTTTAAGCCATGTCATAGCAGCGTAGCACCGTACAGAAGCGCAAGGCTTCATTCCAAAGACTCTTTAAAGAACTCACCTAGAGTGTATGGATAGAGATACAGGCCGTCTCTTGAGGGTAAACTTGTAGACGCCCAAAATATGTACACCGAAACCAGGCTGGCACATGGCCTTTAATGTGCACCCAGAAGCACATGTAACTATACTTTGTGAGTGGGAAGAATTATAATTGTGGTGCGGAACTCAAGGCATAGTCTATTCTTGTATCGTATTGTTATTTAACCCATGCGAGAAGATTCAAGTCGTCAGCGATATCTATCCTAATGCAAAATGGATGGTTACTGTGGAGAACGGTCAACCCTAGACACATATATATGATGAGATATGTGGGAGATTGTTGGTGCTCTTGCTCCTTGACATGAAGAGAGCTTGCTCTCAACATGCTTTGTAAAGTTTAGTCCCACATTGGAAAAGCACCATGAGTTATCTCAACGTATATATGAGTATGTGTTGTTGGGATATACATATGGGGTGGTGACCCTAAGGAGGGAACCATGTGGATAATTTTACTAAGAGGAAAATGATTAATTCCAACAAGGACGTGAGTTGATTTTGTTGTGCAGGTTCGGACTCGACACGGACTCCAGGTTGTCTCGTGCATGCACGGGAGTGTTCGGGGGAAGGGCGTGGGCTAGCACTCGACTATGTTGATTGTGGGATGATGTAAAACATCAAACTCTATTTTAGAGTATTGGTGTTTTAGTCCCACATCGGATATGAGAGATGGTGAGGTCTCACTCCACTCTATAAATAGAGCCCCCTTGCCTCCTTTCCAAGATGCACCAAAGAAGAGAGTTAAGGGAGTCCGTAAAGTTCAGGAAGCCCGTTCAAGTCACAAATATTGACTGACGAGCGTTCCAGAAGTTCTCTTGAACTTGCTGGTTCCTGGAAGCGGATCGTATAGAGGCAAATCTTGCTTTGAGCAACGGTATTTTTATACCCCAGCAGATTTAATCCACCTCTTCTTCTTCCTCTGTTTCTCTGTAACTCGTTCTTCAGGTTTTAAGGCACCTACTGAGTAGGGAGGCCTAACTTTGTTCTTGAGATCTATCGCATTTGTGGCACCTACTGTGTAGGCTTGCTAAACTCCTCATTTGTGGCACCTACTGTGTAGGCTAGATAAACTCCTCATTTGTGGCACCTACTGTGTATGCTTGCTGAACTCCTGTTTTCCATCTATATCCACGCCTCGGGACTAACATGTGCAACTAGCACTATAACATTATTTGCCCTGCAAACACATTCCAATTTCCAGACATAATAGATTATATATATATATATATATATATATATATATATATATATATATATATAGAGAGAGAGAGAGAGAGAGAGAGAGAAAGAGAGAGAGAGAGAGATACGATAAGCGATTCAATACAAATCCAAGCACAAGATCCAATCCCAGGTTCCCAAATACCTGCATAATTAAAAAGAGAGAGAGTAAATATTGGACTTTTTATAAGAGGAAAGAGTAAATTATTATACACTGGATGAATCTATATCTGCAGTCCAACCTAGGTTCCCAAATAAATCTTTATCTAGATCTGACACTAGCAATTGTTTCTTGGTTTCCATTTGTTACCTTTATTTTTATAATATTCACTTGAGCTTCAAGAGTAAATATTTTGATACACTGGATAAATTTATCAACACTTTAGCAATTGCTTATGATACACTGAATAAATTTATCAACACTTTATCAACACATTATTATAAATAGATTACTAGAAGAAAATGTTTTCTTTCATTCGAGAAACATAAATTATAAATAAACGAGATAATTAGAAATAATTAAAAAAATAAAAATTATCTAGATCTGAGCATCTGACATGATCGAGCATATGCATACACCAAAATTATCTAGATCCGACAGTAATCGAGCATGCATAAATTTAGATCTGATAGAAATAATAAGCTAAAACGAAATAAATAGATCTAGATTTGAGATTAAAATGAGATATTTAGAAAAAAAAAATACTTAGGGTTAGGCTACCAAGAGAGGCTACGAAAAAACTTAGAAAAATGGGACTTACAGCGGTGACGCCGGTGAGAGACTGAGAGAGTCTGAGAGTGGGAACACCAGGGGCTACGACTCTCGCTACCGGCAGATCTGAAGGCGGTGAGGCGGAGAAAGCTCGAGAGGGGAGGAATTGGGAGAAGACTGGAGAGAGAAGATATTTTTGTGAGGAGAGCGCCGTTCTCTCTCTTTGTGGAAAAAAAAATTGTAAGGAGAGTCTGGAGAGAGAGAGAGAGAGAGAAGATGTGATCGTGATGTGTTTTAAAGTTAGGGTTGGGGCTAAGGGTAAACTAGTAATTTCACATAATATAATTCGTTTTCGGTTTAAAACCGAACCCGAAACCCAATAACCGTAAACCGACTCGTTAAACCGAATTAATGGGTTTTGGGCACCGAACCCGACCCAAAATTTTGAAAAACCGAACCGAATAGCAAAATCGGTTCGGTTCGATCCGGTTTTCGGTTTTCAACCGACAAATGCTCACCCCTATTCATGAGTTCTTAATTTTAGAAACTCAGTCATTAATAGCCATTAGATTACATGCATCTCATCCCTTAATATTTTTTCAATAACCTAAACAGAAAAGTTCAAGGATCTAAATGCAAAAAATCATGCCACGTGTCATAACCAAATTGTAAGTTCCTATTTGAGCAAGAGATCTCCCTATAAATATTTTTGAATGTTTTTGAAATAGTAGTTATTGGATTTGTTTTTTTTTTAATCGTACAAATTAGTTATAAATCTCGCAAAAAATTCAATCGTTAAATAAAAACAGCTAATATATATATATATATATATATATATATATATATATATATATATTTTTTTTCGTATTTCATGAATCAACCTATGATGGGGTTATCGGTAGAAAAAACCATGGGTTAGAAAACAATGGGATGGCATCCATGGTAATTATGTCCCCCTTCGTAGTGCGTTTTTAAAGTCCTAAATGCATGCATATGTAATAATCTTCATTTTTTTTTTTCTTCTTCTTGGATAGCCCCTCACTCACATGATGCATGCATCCCCAAGGCCAATGGGACTGCTTCCAAGTTGTGCAGGCCAGGTACAACCTCTCGCTGAGAGGAAGGGTCAAGGAAGTGGAAGTTCATATTATATCGGACCCAAAACCATGTCCGGACTATTATCGAGGGAAGACGATTCATGGAACATATAGGCCGGTTCAAAAATAAAATAAAAATAAAAATAAAAATTAATATATATATATATATATATATATATATATATATAAAATAAGGGAGGTAGGGTGCCACCTCATGGGGGGTGTCTACTTGTCACCCCTCTATCATCAAGCACATGGAAGTGGATCAAAAGTTTTTCTTAAAAAATTCCCTAAAAATCTTCCTCATGCTCGGCCGTAATTTAATGTTAATATTAATATTAATGTTAATATTAATGTTAATATTAACATTAAATACTAAAATTAACATTAAACTTAATATTAAAATTAATATTATCATTAATATTAACATTAATATTAACATTAACATTAATATTAATATAAAAATTAAAAAAAAATAATATTAACATTAACATTAATACTAACATTAATATTAATGTTAAGATTAACATTAATATTAATATTAACATTAATATTAATGTTAATATTATGATCGAGAGTGAGGATTTTTAGGGAGTTTTTTAAGGAGAACTTTTGATCCGCTCCCTATATGCCGGTTCAGAGTACGGACGAGTTGGACGACTCCCTCAAATCTCTCAATAGACAAGGTTTTCAAATATAAGTCTAATGTTACTTACTAATACATTCAGCTCTTGAAAAAGAAATATTCGAATAGGCTCTAGACTGAGGCCACATTTGAAGGCCAAAGAATTTTTTTTTTTAAATTTGCTCTCAATTCGCACATCTAAATATTATAAAGCTTTATTTTGCCATGAAACGTCATGAAAGAAGGGAAAAAAAAAAGCTGATGACATACAAAAAAAATTATAATGGATCCATCCATACCTAGAATTAATGGATAGCAAACAACATAGTCATGACGTTGATTATTAAGCTAGTTTTAAAAAATGCAACATGTATATAGTAAATTAATCTTAATAAACTAATGGGTTGGGATAAGTTTCTTTTTTGGACCCTCCTAGTCAGTAGGTTCTGGACGGTTGTCTTGGCTGTCCTGGCTGGAACCGATTCAATTCTAAACCCACTTCCATAATAATGACTTTATTAGGAAGACGATCCAAAAAGAACCTACACCTATTTATATATAGTAAGTTTTAGTAACCAAAATGGCAATAATATAGTTAAAATCATAGATCAAAAAATGCATTCATAGAGCCACTACAACGGGATCAACAAATATACTTATTTATTTTTAATATTTTATTATTCTAACAGTTACTTTGTCTTTTTTTTTTGTCTCTAAATGATATTTTTATTTGCCTTATTTGACTTAACACAACTAGTTAATTACTTTCTTATCATCTTACTATTTTTTTTTTGAGAATATTTTATTTGTTAAATTGATAGATAAAATTGGTATCCAGGAAAAAAAAATCATAAAAATCGTTTAGAAAATCTAGGTGTTTTCCATTTAGTCGTTCAATAGGCCTCCCTTTCAAACCATGTCCTAGGTATATACATATGAGGTAGTGAGATCTCGACTTCAGTTCATGCGTGTCATAGCAGAGTAGCACCATACGAAGGCATGCAACCACATGAACAATTGTAGACATGCAAGATACATGCACAGAAACTCCAGATACATACACAATTACACTTGAAAAGAACTTACCTATGTGTATGGAAAGTGATGCATGTAGGGCCTACCTGAGATCATGAGGGTCCCAAGCGAACTTCCAAAATAGGTCTCCATACATAATGTAAAAAAAAATATAAATTAAAAAAAACTACATCACCATGAATTGAACTAAGGATCTTATATATATATATATATATATATATATATATATATATATATATATATATATATATATATATATATATATATATATGCCTTACATAATAACCACTACATCATAATTGTTTTATGTTAAGTGGGGCCCATGAAACATGATAGGTCTATTTTAGATACAAAAATATTAATATATTTATATTTAAACTGAATTCTTTGGGCCCGTGCAGATCTGTGGAGAATAATTCCCCCCCCCCCCCCCCCCCCCCCCCCTCCCCTCTAATTCTTATGTAAGACGTGGAATAAATTGTATTTCGAGTTGCTATGAAATTGTTAAATTGTGTAATCCTTTTTCTTGTTTTCAATCTGTTGTTATGATTATTAATTGTACATAGTAACACATTTAAATGTTCCCTATCTTTCTAAAGTGCTTAAGGTTGACAAAAAAATTATTTCAGATAGGCCCTCCATTCAGGATCGTCTAAGACGCCATTTTTGCTATAGACGACCCTGGTTATAATTATTTATAATTGTTATAGATCGTTATAATTGTTTGTTATCGGTTATAATTATTTTTAAGTGGTTGTAAGTAGTCCCAAATAGTTATAATCGTTCGTTATAGTTGGAGATAGAAATTAAATATTTAATTTCATAAATATATTTAGTCGAATAGTTTGAGAGATGGAGTTGTGGCGTAGATAGAAGGAGAGAGTAGTAGAGAGTGATACGAGAGAGAGGAAAAAAAAAGAGGTAAGAGAGGGACGTCCAAGTTTGAGAGATCATTTTAGTTATTTATAATTAACACAATTTGATATAATTGACTGTAATTGCTACAATTTACTGTAAACATTTATAATTGGTTACAGACATGACTATATGGTGAAAAAAATTATAAATGGTTAAAATCGTTCTTTTGTGGCTGGAAAGATAAAAATTTTAAGATATAATTTCATAAATATGTTCAATTAAAAGATGCATGTAAGAGACAGAGAATGAGATATGAAAAAGAGGGTAAGAGAGGGATGTGCGAGTTTGAAAGAAAATTTTAGTTACTTATAATTGACACAATTTGATAGTCGACTATAATTGCTACAATTTACTATAAACATTTATAATTGGTTACAAAATGACTATATGGTGACAAAAATTATTCTTTAGTTGGAAAAATAAAAAAATTTAAGTTATGTAAGAGTGAGAGAGATAATGAGATACCCCAACTTTTAAATTTTAAACATAATGATATAAAAGTCCTTTCATTTTATTTTAAAAATAATTGAATTAAAGAATAATTAAAATGGGTGGTGGAAAGAAATTTAAATATATACTTGTCAACAAGGTATCAGGATTCAAAAGTTAGAGGGATCGTACAAAATTATTTCAGAAATTTACCACTACATAAGTTTAGTTATTTGTTCATTGTTGGTGTTTTTGCCTTTGGACTAGTGCAAAATATTAGTCCCTCATCGGCTATACCATCAAGTGAGTATCTCAATATAATGCTTTGCATGTGTTGCGGTGTGCACATGAGGTGTGGTGGAGCACATGTGGGTGCCATGTGGGGGTGTTTTTCTAGAAGAAAAATGGATTAACTCCAACAAAGAAGTATGTTACTTTTTGTAGTTCTGACTCGGACTTGGACACAGGCTCAAGGATGCTTTGTGCATGCACTGGCGTGTAAAGGGGGTAGGCCTGGACTGGCACATGACTACGCCGATTTAGGGATGATTTAAAATATCAAACTCTATTATTGAGTATTGGTATTTTAGTCCCACATCGGATAAGAGAAGAAGTGAAGTCTCGCTCCACTCTATATATAGAGCTCCCTGGCCTCCTCTGTAAGAGGCACCAAATAAGAAAGTAAAGGGAGCTCGTTTGAGTCACAAAAAGTTGATTAGCGAGCATTCTAGAGATTCTGTAGAGAACTTTCTAATTTCTGGAAGCGGATCGTATATAGGCGAATCATGATTTGAGCAACGGTAATTTTTATTACCCCATCAGGGCTGCTGAAATCTCCTATTTCTTTTTTCTTTTTTTTCTTTTTCTTCTTTTTCTTCTTCTTCTTGGCTGGCTGCATGATATTTTTGAGAGCAAATTCGTTCGACGGAATCTCCAAAATCCTAAAACTCACTTCAAGTACTTTTGGAGAGCGAACTCGTTCGTCGGAATCTCCAAAGTGCTGAAACTCAATTCCGGTACTTCTGGAGAGCAAACTCGTTTGCAGGAATCTTCGAAGTCCCAACTAAAGGAAACTAGGAGAGCAAACTTGTTATGCAGGAAGTCTCCGAAATCCTACAAAAATTAAAATATAGAGAAAATTTATTTGTACATTGAAGTCTTTGTCTCCGATCGTTCTATTCAGAACAGAGAGCAAATTTATTTGCACATTGAAGTCTCTGTCTGACTGTTCTTCCATCTAATTTTTTTATAACAATCTCAAAGTAAGATCCGCATCAGATAGAGAACTGTCGTACAATCCTTCTCGATACAAGTTTTAACAAATGTGAGATGATTGACGGGCAACACTTCCAACATTTGGATGAGAAAAAGTTCTTTGTCAAATGGTTGTATGAGTATTGGGCCTAATTTTCCAAGGAAGATGATGCACATTACATGGCAGATCAGATTTGTCGATAGTGCATATAGATTACAACTTGTTCTAGAGCGGACGAGATGTCTCTCAAGGAGCATCTCAAGACAAATCAGAAGAAGGCCAAGGTGGTTGTGCGCATAAGATCTGTTCAGATTATGCATATGTATGCGCATGTGTCTGCTCAGATGATGTGCATAGGTTTTATTCAGATCATGCGTATGTGTGCACATGGATTCTGCGTGGCATGGCGCATGGGTTTTTCTCCAACTAAGAGCATGGAATTATATGATGATCTCGACATATGACTACATATGTGCATGGTAGAGTCTATGCATGACTGCATATGTGATATTTGTATATGCACATAGGGTCCTGCATATCTTGGCGCATGGGTCCGCTCGGATGAGGCGCACGGGATAGCCTGGATGATGTACATGGATTGGTGTATTGGTTTTGCTCCAATATACGCATGGTTTCGACTGCATAAGCGCAAAAACCTCCAAGAGTGTAATAACCCTACATGAAGATAGTTTTATCTTGGTGGGGTTAGTTACGACTGTGTCTTGGAGGGTCATTTGAATGAGAATTACAAAACAAAAATAGCAAGGTAAAGCTAAACTTGGTTGTTTGATTACTTAACTTGGTTGCTATGTATGCACATGTTGAGTCATCTAATATGGTAGCTGACTAGTGGGTGGACATTGGTGCATCTAGCTACACGTGCAAGGAGCTGTTCACCTTGTACGAGCTTAGCTATGATGAAGGCCTCGATGGCGAACATATTGCTAGCAGAAGATCTGGGGATCAGGGTCATAGTATTGGACTTTCAGAAAGTTGCTGACACTGGTGTACGTGTAGCACGTACCAGATATTTCTGAGGACCTGATCTCAGGAAGTCTATTGTTCGATACGGACTTGAAGATGGACATTCATGTTGGCAAGTTGTTGGATTCTTGGTCAGTAACATGTTTCGGAAAGATGTTCGGTATCAAGGGAATGTTCGGACTTCTGCTGACGATGCAGAGTTTTAATTGAGTTATGACGAATGGAATAGGACATGTGCTATGTAATAGCAGACTCAAGATGTCTAGTCTAAACCTTATCTCTAGAATGTGGGGTAAGGGGGTGGAGGATTATGAATTCTGTGCACGAGACAAAGATTTTTAGAAGACTGCTCAGACGATTATACTAAAAGTACATATCTTCAAGAGTTGGTACACTCAAAAATCTATGACTTTCATCAATTCTCCACAGAAACCAGATTGAAGTATATTAATACCTTCATAGACGATTTCTCGATGGACTCATATTGGAAGATGTAGCATTCGAGAAGTTCAGGGACTTCAGGAGCGAAGCTGAATGTCTAGTCGGTTGACAACTCAAGTAGCTCAGAAGTGATTGAGACAGAGAGTATCATTTTGTTGGATTCACATCGTTCTGCAATGAATATGAAATTGGCTATGAAATGAATGCTCGGTAGTCTCATGATATATGCACGATTGATCAAGGCGGTGTAATGCCTGTGTTCGTATTATGTATTTTGGGATACGTATACGTATTTTATTCTGTATTGCATGATTCCTTGTTTAGCTCTCGGCTTGGTTTAACTCTCGGTTTGGGTTGGCTTGGTTCGGCCGGCCCAATGCTTGGTTCATCATGGGCCAAGGGTGGAGCACCTTAGCCTATGCTTCTCCTTCATTTCCACCACAACCCCCCCTCTTTATTATCCCCACCAACCTTCTCTCTCCTCCATAATTCTCATTTACTTCTCCTTCCCCCACCATTACTCTTCTCCACCAACCAAGAACACCATAGGCAAGTGCAACTTGCTTCCACAAGAGAACTCCTTTTGATGGTTTCATTAGCTTCTCCTCATGATTCTAAACCACATTAGAACTTATCATTTTTCTATTTGAGGCTTTAATTCTTGTAGATATAGAAATTAGTTATTTTCAAATTTTGGTGGTTTTAATCTATCAAACTTCCTTGTTTTCAAGTTTTGATGGTTCTATCTTGTAGAGAATTTCATTCTACCCAATTTTGACCTTTGGAAAGTTGGATTCGGACTTGTTTTGACCAAGATATGGACAATTGAAGCTTAGATCCAACTTTAGAGTTCTTGCTGTTCTTGCCAATTGGAGAAGACAGTGAACAGTGAGCTAGCTTTTTAGCTTACGCCACTGAGCTGCGCGCGCTCTTTAGCGAGCGTACGCTAACTTGAGTACGCTGCTCTTTAGCGAGCGTACGCTAGCCTTGATACGCTAGCGTGAGCGTGCCCTAGACCCTTTCGTACGCTAGCTCAAGCGTACGCAGTCTTGAGCGTACGCTAGCTTGAGCGTACGCTGACCTGTAGCTTGAGCGTGCCCTGGCGTACGCTGACCCTTGCGTACGCTTCCCATTGGAAGTGTGTGGACCCTTGATACGCTAGCTTGAGCGTACGCGTGCCTTGATACGCTAGCTTGAGCGTACGCGTGCCTTGGTACGCTAACTTAAGCGAGCAAGGCGTACGCTGGCCTCAAGAGTACGCATGACTCGAGCGTACGCTGGCCTGAGCGTAGCTTGCACTGAGCGTATGGCCTTTGGCTGACTTGGTCTCATGTCAGCGTGTCAGATTTGGTTTTATTTTCCCTAAGTTTGGCTCTTTTATAGCCCTGTATATTGATATTTTATTAGATATTTTACGCCCATTTTATATCCTTACGCCTTTTGTCCTGAACTTGATAATCACAAATTTACTTGATATGTTTGGATTTGATAATTGAGCATGACGTGATAGTGACCCATAGTGGTGCACTCCTGACATAATAACCTGACATGACCTGATAATGGCCCGTCGTGGCGCATTCCTGACAAGTACACTTGGCATGATAACCTGGCATGATTATCTCGAATAGCTGTTGCGACGGCTACCTGACATGACATGACCTGTATAATTAATCTGGACACCGTGGGCGATTGTGTTTGTATAAATAAACCAGTCCTGTCTTGCATCATGTCTAGGATGGGACTCCTGAGTACCACGGTCAGGAGTACCTACTAAAATGGACTAAGGCTAATAACTAGATTAATACATTAGTCATGACGAGATTTCCCAGCTACAGGCAATTCCGTTACCTGGGCACGCCTTGGGATCTGTAGCCTGCCATCGAGTAGGGCACATTTCCAGCACACTGTCATGTGTTGCACCCTTCAAGCTACCTAAGGGTACATTCGTTTCCTGGACGATGTACCCATCTGAATTCAACTCTAATTCTTTTAACCCGGGTAACCTGGATGGTCTGCAGGGCTTGTGGCTGTGGAATAATCTCGCTGCATCTTGTTAGTAATTAGGCTTGTGACAACCCTAGTTAGTTAAAGTATCAAGCCGTAGTTCTTGCTTGGCCGTGAAATGATTGGATGGAGTCTAACCAGTCTAGTCTTGCCCTGATCCTGTTCCTGATTATTGAATGACCAGAATGCTTGAATTTATTTTACCGATAAATGGTAAGAATTCCAAGTTCTGTTCAGACGAAGGGTTACAACCCCGGTCCTTGTTTGGTTTACGGGTTATCACCTGGTTATCTGAATAGTTCCATGGTTATCTCGTCGTATACCATCCTGGTGTATTTTCTTTATTTCCAGTTCTTACTTTTATTTATATCTTGTGCTGATTGCTGGTTTTAGTTCTTAAGTGAAGCTTCCTTGTGGCACTTACTCTTTCTGGGGTCTGACCCAGCTGGTTTTGTGTGGCCAGATTTCGGAGCAGCTCCAGAGGATCTACCGACCTTCCAACCAGATGGTGGCCACTAGACGGAACCCTGGCAACGAGTGGGTTATTTTTGGCTCTCCCACTCTATTGTAAAAAATATTCTTTTGAGGCGTTTAGCCGACGAGCACCTGTTTAGCTCGATTGCACTTACTTACTGTCTACCTACGGGCTGTAACATGATTAACAGATCCTAGGGTTGATCATGTATGACTAAACTCTTGCTAGTTCTGACATTTTGTAACGACTAGCTTCATGATCAACTGAATATATAATATTTGGGACGCCTTACTATTGTATATTTAATGATCATACATCTTGTGACTTTTACTTACTTGCTTGTGATTGAGACACTAGGCTTGATTCATGACCTTCAGAGACTGTTGGCTTGTAGTTAAACCCTCATGTATCTAGACAGCCGTGACCGTATAGCGAGATGGATTCTATTTCATATACGTAGCTGGCTATATCTGCCCCCGCTCTCCAGTATTCTGGTTCTGGGGCGTGACAGGCGGAGAGTATCGTTTTCTTGGATTCGCATGGTTCTGCTATGAACATTGAATTGGCTATGAAATGACTGCTCCGTAGTATCTCTAATCCCATAGAATTTCAGAGAGGAAGATTAATACACTGTCAGAGATGATGATCTCTTTATTGCGGGGCATCCAATACACTTCTGGGGATAGATTGTGCTTACAGCTACGTTTATTTCTAAGTAAAGTTCCGTTCGCCTCATCTATCATTGCTTCTCATAAATACTGGTTCAAGATCAGACCTGACTTGAATATCATTCGAGTGTGGTGGGGTCTAGTGTACGTGAAACTTCTGGATATCAAGATTCAGAAGCCAGGGATGAGGACCAAGATGACATTTTTCTAGATAAGCTGTTGAAAGCTACGCTCAGAGATTCTTTGATTTTGAATCATTCAAATCATTGAGTCTCGCGATGTGAATTTTTTTTAATACAAGTTTGCTAGGGACAAGAACATTTTTTTCGTAGATGTTCCAGAGAACATTTTTGATACCGAAGAAGCAAAGTACTTCCAAATAAGTAGTAGTCCAGAAGGTGGTTATCATTGATGAGAGACCAATATTTGCTAAGTAGTTAGCAAAGTGAGTGAGAAGGCCGAAAGACTTCGAAGATGGCTTTATCGCCTATCACATGTTGGCTGATGAGGCGATGAAGACCAGATATGCGATCTTCTAGAAAGTGAGTCAATGGTAAGATTGACTCCATTACATCCAATTACAAGTGGGTGTTAGTTAATCTTTCTGAAAGGGCTAAACATATTGAATCTTCGAGAAAAAGAAGATGAAAGCCGAAGGAACTGATGATGAGTTCGAGGCTAGGTTGGTTGCCAGGAGGGTTTGATCAAGAACAAGAGATTGGTGAGGTTGACACATATGCTCTAATTGCTAAGATGTCAACTATCAGGATGACGATTTTCATGGCTGCTATTCATAAGTTGTTCTATCATCAGGATGTCTAAACAGTATTTTTGGATAGAGAAATGACATGAGAGATTCACATACAACAGCCAGATATATTTGTCATTCAGGATCTTGAAGACAAAGTCTATAAGTTGGTGAATTCTATGTACAGTTTGAACTACGCTCCCAATCTGTTGCTCGAGGAGTTTGAACAGGTTATTAGATCAAAAGGCTATAGGGTCAGCGAGACTGTTAAGTGTGATTATATGAAGTTTGCTGATGATAGAGGAGTCATCGTTTGTCTCTATGTGGACAACATAATGATGTGTCACTAGAACAAAGATGTTTCTCACGTCTAAATTCAGTATGAAGGACATGATAGATACAGATGTCATCCTAAGGATTTAAATAATCCAGATGAAAGTTGAACTTGCTCTGTCACAAGCTTACTACGTGTAAAGTTTCTCATACGCTATGGATATCAGGATCTTCTAGGGATTGATACTCCATACAGATAAGATAAAAAACTGAAGCTAGATCCTGGAGAAGCGTGTGGCAGTTGGTGTACTCGAGCATCATCTGGAGTATGATGTAGGCTACAAGTACCACCAGGCGTGACATAGATTTTGTTGTAGGCATGTCGAGTCAGTTCACGAGCAATCCAAGTGTTGATCTTTGGAAAGCTGTGAAGAGAGTAATGGAATACCTCTCAGGGACTCAGAAGCATGCACTACAGCATTACCCTGCAGGGGTAGAAGGCTTCAGTGATGCCAGTTGGTGCTCAGAAAGATAGAAAAAATAGATTACATCTTCTAAATGAGTGAACTATTATATCGAGAAAGTTGAAGAAGTAGATCCAAAGGTAGTTTCGTTTCGAGGAAGTCGAATAAGCAAACTTTTCTCTCACTATGGAATCTTAGTTCTATCAGCTACATCGGATGAAGCAAAATTGCTTCGGGCATGAAGCAGAATGACTTTGGGAGCTCAGGAACGATATTTCTGTGGTTGGTGCGTAAATCCGGGTGATGCTAATATATTGCGACAACCGAACACGATATCTTCTTGTGGTTGGTGCACAAATCCGGGTGATGCCGATGTATGGCGACAACCAGATGGCTGCAGCAGTAGAGCATCAGATGATCTCTTCAATGATGAGAAGAGGACTATGCCACTAGGGCACATGGCACTAAATGATCGCATCAAGCGTGGATCATTACAGTGGTTGGAGTTCGAAGTCAGAAGATCTGTCGAATTTGTTCACTAAGGCCTCAAGTGCCAGCTAGTCGAAGACTAGCAAGAAAATGGACTTGACAGACCTTTGATATTGTGTCTCTGCAATCCTACCATAAAGTTTTATGCTGATTGGTTCAAAGAAAAATCTACCAGGCATCTAGCTTTTTGTTCAAGGGAGGACCATTGACTAGAAGAATATCAGGAATAATAGGTAGTCCTTTGAGACTTTGAAGGCTTACGGACCCGAAACCACTATTGTCTACTATTTGTTCTTTAAATAGAACAAAGTCCTGTAGGAGGATGACTTAGAGCCTTAATGAGTTCTCGAACGTTTAGAATGTCCGACGTGCTTTACAGGAAGAACCCGTAGCACAACACTACAAAGAAACGTAGTACTCCATGCTACATTAGGGTGACACCACCAAGAGGTACCTAGAGAGGTCAAAGCCTCGGCTTCGGACCATGTCACAACGGCGTAACACCGTATATAGGCAAGTGACCTAATGTTGAATAATAAAGAGTGGTAGGAAGCACTACAAAGAGGCCGGTGACCTTATGTTACAGTGGTGTGACACCACCAAGAGGTACCTAGAAAGGGTAAATCCTCGGCTACGCAAGCCATGTCACAACAGCTTAACACCACAAGGAAGCGAAAGGCTTCATGCTGGGTAGTTTGGCACTACAAAGAGGCCTATAGTGGTATGACACCACGATGAGGTATAGCTCGGCTTTGGGCCATGTCATTGTGACGTAGCACTGCAAGGAAGCGAAAGACTTCATACCGTGACTCTTTAAAGGAACTCACCTAGAGTGTATGAAAGAGATATAGGCCGTCTCTTAGGGTAAACTTGTAGACACCCAATATACATACATCGAAACTAGACAGACACATGACCTTTAATGTACAACCGAAAGTACAGCTGATGTCATTGTGTTGGTGGAAAGAATTGCAACTATGGTGGAAAGAATTGCAGCGGCTTAGTCCATTCTTGTATCATAACTGTTGTTTGAACTATGCGGGAAGATTCAAATCGAAGCGACATCTATCCCTATGCATAATGGACAGTCACTATGGAGAATGCTCAACCTACATATATTGAGATATGTAAGGGATTGTTGGTGCTTTTGCCTTTGGACTAGTGTAAAATAGTCCCACATCGACTACACCACCTAGTGGGTATCTCAATATAATGCTTGCATGTGTTGAGGTGTGCACATGGGGTGTGGTGGGGCACATGTGTGTGCCGTGTGGGGGTATTTTTCTAGAAGAAAAAAAATGGTTAACTCCAACAAGGAAGTATGTTACTTTTTGTCATTCGGACTCGGACTCAGACATGGGCTCAAGGATGCTTCATGCATGCATGGGCGCGTAAAGGGGGTAGGCGTGGATTGGCACACGAATACGCTGATTACGGGATGATCTAAAATATTAAACTCTATTTTTGAGTATTGGTATTTTAGTACCACATCGGATAGGAGAAGAAGTGAAGTCTCACTCCAATTTATATATAGAGCCCCCTGGCCTTGTCATGACCCACTCCCGAATAATGGGGTATGAATCGTATCACGTTCGGCCTACACTGTCATGGACAGCGGTAGTTAGCCATCTAAACCGTATAGGTCATCAAGTAAGAAACACGAAAACATGCGAGCAAGTAAGAAACACGAAAACATGTCAAGCAAGTAAGTGTAAACATGCATGTAAAGTTGCTAAGTAAAGTTGAGTACAAGTACTTGCCTTGTATCGGATGATAACCATTGCCTCTATATCCACCTAAAATGATTAGGGAAAACAATTAGGTTCTATTTTAGTAGTATTCTAGGAAATCCCTAAAACCAATCTTATTTCTAGCATTTATACTAGCTAATTATCTAAGATATTATAGTTCTAATAATCTATTTAATATTACTAACTAATAACCAATAATAATTAACCATAAAATCTACTAACTATAAACTAATACAAAACCCTTTTTCCTTTAGCCCAAACTGTTGGGTTGACTCAGCCCAAATTTCCTTAATTAAACCGGCCCAATTCCAAGCCCATACTCTGGCTCATCTACAAGCCCAACTCCTTTTCTTTTTTTCTTTCCCTTTCATTTCTTCTCTATTTCTTTCTATTATTTTGGCCCAGGTCCATTGGGCCACCGACCTGGTCCGAACCTCCCTTAACCTAATCCCCTTCCTTGCACATTCCTTCGCTCTTCCTCACTTCCATTTACAGCCGACAAAACCCTACAGAAGAAAAAGAATAAGAGCAAGAAGAAAGAAGATGAAGAAGAAAAGATGGGAAGAAGAAAAGAAGACGTGGAAGAAGACAGAAGAAGAGGAAGAGAATGATGAAGAGAGCTCACCTAAGTAGCGTTGGTGAAAGCGACGACGAGGCCAGGCGTGATGGCTCGGTCATGAGATGCCCAGATATCGGCGGCGGCTCGGGGTCGACAGTGACTGCAGGGTCGGCGAGATCTCGACATACGGCGACGGTTGGCTCAAGGCAGCTAAAAGGCGCTCGAGACAGCTCTGTTCTCGAAGGGTAACCCAGAAACCGAGGAGTCGGCTTGAAGCTCGAAGGGATAGGTGCTCGGTGCAGTGGGCTCTCGGGACGGCGAAGATCGATCAAGATCTGACAAATCCTAGCAGGGGACGACATCACAGTCACTGACGAGGGTTTCTTGAAGATGAAGCGGTGCGGAGAGTGGTGAGGACGGTGCTGGCGAGCTCCGGTGAATGGCAGCGGCTACTCCGGTTAGACCTGGCCGGACACAGAACGGCGAGGCGGCGACTTCTGCGGCAAAAACTGGCTGGACACGACGGATAGAATTAGGATTTGGGCCCGATTCTGAACGTGTCCGTGTCGGGGACATGAGACACATGGAAGCTGGTTGTAATCCTGTGCCGGGGACAAAGGACACGGGAATGGGTGGTGCGACACGAGAATGTCCGTGTCAGGGCACAATATAATTATAAAAGTGGTTTTAGTGGAATAGACACGATGGGACACGGTCATTAGGACCATAAGATTAGTTAGGGATAATTAATCCAGCAATAAATGGTGGCTATTTATAACCTCATTAGGAAAGTCCTAAAATCTCTAGGCACATGGTTTGAGAGGGAATATTTCTAAAATATTTCAGACTAATTTTGATTAGTCTAATGATTCCAGAATGTTCTCACTAAGTCATGTGACTAGGTATTCCACAATGGATTTCCTAAAATAGCCAACCTACTTATAGGGGTGCAACTCGGGCGGGCTAAACCCAAGCCCGATCGGGTAAACCCGCTAATGGGTTGGGTTAGGGTCGAAGATACTTGGGTTCGGGTTCGGGCTCGAGTTAAAATATTTGAACCCGATCAAAAACCGGGTTGGGCTTGGGTTCATGCGTCGGGTTACCCAAAGAACCCGAAACCCGAAATACATATAATTTATATATATTTTTTTCATGCTTGTTAAATAAAAAGTTTAAATCCTAAATTTTTTCACCCAAACTCTTTAACTCCTTATAAAGAATTCTCATTTCAATTTGTATTTTGTAACGATCAAGGCTTGATTGTTATTTGATTATGTGTTTAATATTACTTTTGTTGAAAATTATTTTAAATTTTATATTAGAGCCCGATTAACCCGATGGACCCGACCCAACCCGATCCCAATCCGCTCCTCCGGGCTTGATCTTGGGCTTCATATATTGAACCCGAGGTTGGGTCGGACTTGGGCTCGGGCTAGGCTTATGATTCATCGGGTTGGACTTGGGTTGACCTCAAACCCGACCCAACCCGCCCGAGTTGCACCCCTACCTACTTAGGAGTAATTACGAATTTATCATTCCATAATAGGGAAAACATAATTAATAAAATATTTCAATTATAATTGATTACCAAATAAATTCCATAATGAAATAAATTCTGAATAAATTACTCCGAAAATTAATGGAAATATAATAAAATATAGAAAAAAAATTAGATCAACTTTTATTTAGGAACAATGGGGTTACAGGCCTCCTATGTAAGATGCACCAAATAAGAAAGTAAAGGGAGCTCGTTGAGTCCAAGAAGTCCGTTCGAGTCACAAGAAGTTGACTAGCGAGCGCTCCAGAGGTTCTGTAGAGAACTTGCTGGTTCCTTAAAGCGGGTCGTATATAGGCGAATTTTGATTTGAGAAACGGTGATTTTTATCACCCAGCAGGGCTGCTGAAATCTCCTCTTTCTTTCTTTCTTCTTATTCTTGTTGGTTGGCTGCAGGTTATTTTGGAGAGCGAACTCGTTCGTCGAAATCTCCAAAATTCTAAAACTTAGTTTAGGTACTTTTGGAGAGCCAACTCGTTCGCCGGAATCTCCAAAGTGCTGAAACTCAGTTCATGTACTTCTGGAGAGCAAACTCGTTTCCAGGAATCTTCGAAGTTCCAATTTAAAAAAATTAGGAGAGCAAACTTGTTTGCAGGAAGTCTCCGAAATCCTATAAAATCAGAACAGAGAGCAAATTTATTTGTACATTGAAGTCTCTGTCTCTGATCGTTGTATTTCAAATAGAGAGCAAATTTATTTGGACATTGAAGTCTCTGTTTCTGACTGTTCTTCCATCTAGATCTGTTTCGAAAATAATATCTATAAATTTGACATGTAAAGACATGTTAAAAGCAATATAAATATAAATTCATCAAGCTATAGAGTGGCATGGACAAATATAGAGTGACATGGACTAATATTTCTATTTTATATTTGACAGCTGACGAAATCAACTAATCATCTGTTCATTCTTCTCAATAGATTAAGTCAGTGTCACAAATATCTTATTGACGTCAACTATTGGAATACTCGGAGAAACTCTCATGTTAATGGTGTTTCGTTATTGGATTTATCCTATGGTGATAATACTTTGATAGGCCTAAAAGAAACTAGAAAATTTTCAATTAAGATGCATTAATCCTAACCTTTTTTTTTTCTTTTTCCTTTGGGGAGATCCAATCTGGTTGGTGTGTAGAATTTAGATTACAGATTTAGAAATCACAAATAAGTGGTAAGTTGCAAGGGGAAGTGGACAACTTACATGATTCGAGTGGTTTTACAAATTTAGTGTTTGACATCCGACAGGATACGAGCACAACATATGGTAGCAAGGCGGAGCCATAAATTTCGCTTAACGGGTGAGCTAAAGGCTTGTTTGGTAAATGGATTTGGATTTTGGATTTGAATTTAGAAATCCAAAATTCAAATCTAAATCCAAATCATGGTTTTTAAAATCCAAATCCAAGTAGAAACATGCCAGAAAGATGAATAAATTTTTATCTAGTAAATATTTTTATGTCCGGTCTACAGTCCGGACCAGTGTAACTTATGCTCTGCCAGTGTATGTAAGTATGGTTGTTTTTACGTACTATTCATGTTCTTACAACATATGTGTCAAATAGTTTATAATACTAGTTGATATTAAAAAATAGTTTAGATTTAACAATTAAAATACATAATCAATAATATACGGTACAAATATTATTTAATACCTTATAATTAGTTAACACAATATTTTGTGATATTAATTGTTAATACTTGAATTTAAAATTTTGTACTATTAAAAATAATTATCAACTTAGTTAGATAATTAATTACTTTTATTATTATTATTTAGTTATTTATAGTTTGCATCTTATTCTTATTAATATCCATAGAGAATAGTGTGAACTCGGCCAATTTGAAGATACAAAATATTACATATTTAAATATTAAAAAGGGATATTTTGTAAAACCTCCCTTAAATAATGGGCTAATTTGCGAAATACCCCCTAAAGATCTCGAATTGGTAAAACCCCCTTTCCGTCAAGACGCTGTTTGATTTTGGGTGACGTGGCAATCCGTGTGTGTTATTAAGTAAAAAAATAAAAGTTAGACGAAAATACCCCTGCGTACGTGGCAGGGGTCCTCCAACGGTCTTCTCTCTCTCTAACGGTCATCTTCTTCCTTTGCTGAACCTATTTATACCGATCATCTTCTTTCTCTCTCCAACCTATTTATACCGATCCTCCTCCTCCTCTTTCACTTGATCCTCTTCCAGCGTGCAACTTGTCTACCGAAGATCAGGTTCCTACAAGCATGGGGGGTGCTCCTTCATCTATAGAGAAAGAGGTAATTTCTGCCATTAAAGGAGGAAACACAAATTATTATATTTACAGTAAGGAGGAAACACAAATTATTATATTTACAGTTAGGAGAAAACACTAATTTTTAATTTCTAAATTTGCAGAAATCGAGTGATGAAAGTGATGAGATTGATGAAAGTGATCAGATTAAATGCTAAATTTGTTGCCAGTCGACACATTCAGCAATAGGGTGCCCATTTATGTACTCAAAATGCCGAAGATATGACGGGATAAGAAGAGTGATCTACAGGAGCGAATGGGACCAAATTGTGTTCAAGCCAAAGCAGCTGATCCTTTGGAGTATGACAGACGAGGGAATGGTGGCATAGAGCTCTATAAAGCCCTTCATGGAATCCAATCAATAATAAGAGAGAGAGAGAGAGCATAGCAACAATAACAATGGCTTTTGTCCTCTCAGAAAACTTCAAGGCCTTCATCAACACTTGCTTCCTCCTCCTCCTCTGCTTCTTCTTCACTTCCCACATTCGTTCTCCCACCACCATTCCTCCTCACCACTCTCTATCATCATCATCATCATCATCAACAAGTAGTAGCAGCAGCTGCATTGCTCTTCAAGAGCTTGGCGACGCTGACGCCAAATGCTTCTACTTAAAGACTGCTGATCACTCCCCATGCGTCTCCCAGGGCTACATCAACTACCTCCACATGTTCTACTGCCTCTGCGGGGGCCACCCGTCCCTCGGCTACACCCTCCTCGCCCTCTGGCTCCTCGTCCTCTTCTACCTCCTCGCCAACACCGCCTTCCACTACTTCTGCTCCTCCGTCGAGAGCCTCTCCAAGTCCCTCCGTCTCTCCCCGGCCATCGCGGGCGCCACCCTCCTCTCCCTCGGCAACGGCTCCCCCGACGTCTTCGCCAGCGTCATCTCCTTCCGCTCCGGCTCCGCCGAGGTCGGCCTCAGCAGCGTCCTCGGGGGCGCCTTCTTCGTCTCCTGCGTCGTCGTCGGCATCATCAACATCTCCGTCTCCTCCTCCCCTCCCCGCGCCCTGCGCGTCGACCGCCTCAGCTTCGTCAGCGACGTGAGCTTCTTCCTCTTCGTGCTCTCCTCCCTCTTCCTCATCCTCCTCGTCGGCCGGATCACCGTGCGGGGCGCGGCCTGCTTCGCCTCGCTCTACTTCGTCTACGTCGCGTTCGTCTCCGCCACGCACCTCTGCCGGGAGAAGTGCCACCACCACCACCTCTCGTTGCCGATCCTCATCGGCTCCGAGGAGCCGGACGATTCCGCGCCCTCCGCCGCCACAGTAGAAACGAAGCAATCCTCCGTTGTCGCGGTCGAGCGGCCGGCCCACCCGATCCTCCTCTTCCAGATGAAGGACTTTTGGGGAAGGGTATTTTCGTCTAACTTTTATTTTTTTACTTAATAACACACACGGATTGCCACGTCACCCAAAATCAAACATCGTCTTGACGGAAAGGGGGTTTTACCAATTCGAGATCTTTAGGGGGTATTTCGCAAATTAGCCCATTATTTAGGGGAGGTTTTACAAAATATCCCTATTAAAAATTAGTTTCAGGAGGCAGGAAGTAACATAAAACCTAAAACAACGATGAAACCGTGTAAGAGGTGGGTGGGGGGGGGGGGGGGGGGGGGGGTAGGGGGTAGGATGGGCTCAAGTCCACCCCCATTTTTCTAATATATTTATATTTATTATTATTATTATTATTATTACATGAGTCATTTTTTTTCTAGTCCATCGTAGTCTACTCGAGTACACCCGAGCTCAAATATTTGACTCCGAAAAAAGAATATATATATATATATATATATATATATATATATATATATATATATATATATATATATATATATATATATATATATATATATATATATATATATATATATATATTTTTGAGCTCGGGTGTACTCGAGTAGACTAATATGGACTAGACAAAAATGACTCATGTAATAATAATAATAATAATAATAATAATAATAATAATAATAATAATAATAATAATAATAATAATAATAAAAATATAAATATAAATATAAATATATTAAAAAAATATTATTATTATTATTATTATTATTATTATTATTATTATTATTATTATTACATGAGTAATTTTTTGTCTAGTCCATCTTAGTCTACTCGAGTACACCCGAGCTCAAATATTTGACTCCAAAAATATATATATATATATATTTTTATTTTATATATATATATATATATATATATATATATATATATATATATATATATATATATATATATATATATATATATATATATATATATATATATATATAGGCTTCGGCATTTTGCGCCTATCATTCAATAAAGATTTTGTTTCCCATAATATATATATATATATATATATATATATATATATATATATATATATATATATATGCCAACGATCTCTAGCTCAAAGTGGTTAGAGTGAGGCACATCCTCCCAAGAGGTTACAGGTTCGAGCAACGGGTTAATTTAATGTGGAGGAATAAATGTGAGTGCGGGCCGGATGCGGCGAGATTTAAGTGTTGGTGCAGGTTTTTCGGGTCGAGCCTGATGCGGTGAGATATAAGTATGGGTGCGAACCTTCGGGTCGAGTTTGAAGGCCTTCGGACAAGGAGTCTGTAACACAATATCATGTTTCAATATATATATATATATATATATATATATATATATATATATATATATATATATATATATATATATATATATATATATATATATATATATATATATATATTATGATGGAGAGCTCAGCTAGGGTTTTTCCTATGGCGGCTACTACGCCTCCCCCCCGTCCCCCCGATCCTCTCGCGGGGGGGGGGGGGGGGGGGGGTACGGCGGGTTGGAGGGAAGGGCGGAGGCCACAAAGGGTGTAACACCCAGTTTTTCAGATGAGGGTAATTTTGAAATTTTATAATTATAATTATTATTTAATGATATTTATTTCATATTATGATTTTTAGTGATTTTTAAATTATTTTAAACTATTTAAATGCATGACTTGTGTTTTGACGTTTTGCTAGTGAAACCCTAGAGACTGTTTGACCTAGAGCCTAACCATGTGATTATGATATTTTAATGTCATTTTTGGCTTAAGGATATTTTTGCATTTGACCTCTTTGAATTATTTTGATATCATTTTATTATTTATGATATTGTTTTGGGGTTATTTGAGTCGGGTTCGAATTTCAACTCAATCCGACTTGAAACGGGGACCCGGGGGGTAGTTTGACTCTAGTGGGAACCACACACTAGTTAGGCATGGCCCACATGATATTAAATTTAGTCCACAAGATAGAAATATTTTAGTTAGAGGTTAGACTAATTATTATGGATAAGGTTAGTGTGATTAGAGACTTTAGAATGACTAATTTAGCCCCAACCAATTAGCCCTTTCCGAATACTCATATAATAGGTTAGTGGGGGCATTTTGGATCTTACCATAATAGGACAAATAGCCCCATATGGCCAGCCACTTTGGGAGAGGATAGGCTCAAGTTCATTTCATTATTCTCATCCACACTCTCTCTCTGTTCTTCCCTAAATTTCAGAGAGCAATCCCTAGCAATTTTTCCACCAAATCCTTCCATTTCGCCACCAAATCTTCTTCTTTCCTTCTTCATTCTAGCCAAGGAGGAAGCTACCCATTTGGGAGGATTCGGAGCTCGTTCGTGTCCTTTTGGAATCTCTACGTGTCGGTGTCGCTCCGGGAAGGCTTTTCTTCGATTCGATCTACCGGGAGGTATAAATCCCTTCTCCTTTTCATTTCCTCATGCATATAGGTCTATTTTGAACCCATAGGAATGACCCCATGGTTGTATCTCCATTTGTGTCCATTTTGTCTCTATTTGGAGGTCATAGGAGTGTCCTTTGTGTTGTGGTTGTGTCCATGTGAGAAAATCCCAAATTTGGACACACGATGTGTTGTTGTTATGTATGAATTTATTACATGTTTAATCTCATATTTTTGTATTGGAGATGTGTTCTATGGTGTCTCATATATATATATTAGTGTAGAGAGTGAGTTCTTGATATATTATGTTATTTGTGTTCTTTTGTCTCAAACTACCCAAATCCGTCATGATTTTTATCCACGTTTTTAATTCAGTCCTAAATTAGAAATGTTATAACTTCTAGCTCAAAGCTCGGTTTAATCACCCGTTTTTTTAAAAGAAGCGTATTGAAGTTAGCTTTCCAAAACATGTATTAATAGGCCTAATTCTTTCTGTAACTTTTTGGAGAATTATTGAGTGTCAGCTGTACGAAAGACAAACGCGTTCTCGTGTTTTTTGCGATTCCGGGAGTTTCCGAAAACGAAAACGCGATCCGTTTGAAGTTTCGAAAGCTAACACATAGATCTATAACATACTTTAATCCTAGATTTTAATTCATGCTGAGATGGTACAGTTTTGATTATTAGTAGGAGTTACTATTCGGCATATGCATTTTGTGCACCCTTATGTGTAATATAATGTTATTTGATTTTAACCCATGTTAATGTATATACATTATGTAATTAAATAGAATGCAAGCATGAGTAAATATTTAAATAAATGATGTATGAGGTGTAAGTATCCTATCTAATGTAAGCATGTATAAGTATGGCTTGTAATGAATATGTAGGTTCCATAGTATGTAATGTATGGTGCATATAGTGGTGCAAGAGAATAAATGAATGATGAATGAATGCAAGCATGAATGTAATGCAATAATAGATGTAATATATGTAGCCTTGTTAGGAATAAAACTGGAATTTAGTTTTGTTCACTAAATAAGAGATACATGAGAACTCATATATGGAATGTTAACTTCCTATTGACACTTTGCTACACAACTGTCATGCCTCACTATCACTCCAGACACAATGCACACTACACTATATAACCCACACCCTCACTCATTGACACTCTCACTCACACATTGCCTAACACTCATTCCGATAACACACATATTCTTGTGCACTTTCATGACACACACACACCCATGAACACATATACATGCTCTCTCTCTCTCTCTTTATATATATATATATATATATAGATATATATTAATATATATATATATATATATATATATATATATATATATATATACTATACATGGTTAAATGTGTTAATGTGGTAAATAGAGTTTTCCTATAGTTATATATACATATATGTGATATAGGGCCTAGTGTTGAATTCTCTTTTCATGTACACCTCTATGTTCACACACACATAGCTTTACATGTTAGCTTCCTTTCTCTTATGTATAATATTGAATGTGATGGCTTATGTTTGGCTTGTATAGCCTTGTGATTGGTGTGTGATTGCTAGACTAGGCTTGGTTAGGCCAAGTGAGACTTATTAGACTTGTTGGGCTAGGATTTGACCTAGTTGACCTAGTTTGACTAGTCTAGTTGACTGGAGTTGACCAAGTGTTGACTTTAGTCTAGTTTGACCTAGACAGCATGCAGATGCATTGTAGATTATATTTATCATTCCCTGTGTACATCTGACTTGTGTTGCTCTAACTAGGAGTCAGGTACCTCATCTCGGACAGTACATTTACTTCAGACATTCAGATACGAGGCGAGTACATTCTCTGACTGTTTCATACTTGTCTGGATTTATATTCTTGCTCTAAATTACTGTACTTGATGCTGACACGATCATTATCATGGATTGGTACTATACGGATCTTCTTCTGAGATGTTATCTCCTTGTATTCACTAAATACATATTGTGATGTGCGTTTTACTTACATATTGTATTTATTGAATACCCATATCCTTGTATACTCCTTGTGCATATTGTACTCTCAGTATCACATGAGTCCCAGGGATAGACTATTGTACAACTATTGTATAACATTGTACATCTATTGTATAATATGTACATCCATTGTACTTCTATTGTATAATATTGTACATCTATTGTATAATATTGTACATCTATTGTATAACATTGTACACTATTGTGCAAGATAACGTAACCGGAGTAGATCCTTGTGTATTGATTTGGGGGGGGAGTAGAATTGGTTATGTAATCAAATCCTATTGTACAACATTGTATAACTATTGTATAGTCTATTGTACACCCACGTATAATGGAGTTACTATTGTATTTTCCTAGACCATTTACATAACCATATTGTACTCTAAATTACAGTAGGCTTACAGTTCTATTTATCATATTTAGATATTTCCTGTTATCAAATCTCTACTGTTTTTTATATACTTCTTACTTTCAGCGTTTCATGTACCTTACTCTATTACATGCTTTATATTTCCTAACATGATATGAACTGCATGAGATATTTTGTGCTCGCTCCCGTCCTGACTGGACCTGTTGAAAATTTTACAGAGGATGAGGCACCCTGCACCCTTACTTGGAGTTTGCCTAGTTGACACTCGCGACCTAGACCCCAGGAAGGTTCAGGTAGCTGCTGAGGACGATACCTTGCTTAGTATAGATAGTTTAGACTGTTTTCCTTTTATGTTTAGTTGTTGTTCTTGATTCAGAGTTTGTATAGTAGAGATTTGAGACTTGTATTTCATTTCTGTTGTACCTCGGTTGAGGATTCTCTTATCTATTTTATCGTGCCATATTCTATCTCTAGATTGTGATTGAGTTGTACCTCTGTGTTGGCCTCCTTATGGAGAGCATTCATATTTTGTTAGTTATAGTTCATGACCTAGAACAGCGTTCTACCGTCGATACTGCGGCGTAGGCTGGGCGTTGTTACGCTTTCGTACCCTCACAGTGGGTGCGGGTCGTGACACGTTTTTAGTGGTGGCCCATGCAGGTCGAGTTATGTAGTGGTATTCGAACTAGAGTATCACTACAGCCTGCAGCAGGATTAGGATTATTTTTAGAGGTACTCAATCACATTAGAAAAACTCTTAATCAGATTCCTTTGTCTAAAATTGTTGCTTATTGACTTCCCTTGAATATAAATTGTCCTCCTTTGAATTTTCGTTTCATTCTCAGAAATTGCTCCTTATTTTGATCTGTTTTCATGATGGTTATGAAGACAGGATCTCATCACTTCGGTTCGGGGGATACTATCGAGAGGCTGGCCACCTCTCGTCCTGTTCATCAGGGCCTCGAGACCGCAGCTCCTATTGTGCCGACTCAGGTTGGCGTATCTGCTATATTGGAGGTACACCTCTATCTGTACAGAGATTTTCTTTCGTCATTTCTGATTTCTCTCAGCAGCGGTGATTCATGCAGCATTAGCAGCAGACCAGGGGAAACCAGCAGGGCGAGCTATCGTCAGGCCAGTCGAGGATGCACAGACCGTTAGAGATCTTGCAGCAAGTTCCATTTTTCTCAATTCCATTCCCGCAATTGTCTTTTATAATTACCTTGAAATCGATTCCATCTGTTCCTTGTTGATTGATTAATTTGTCATGTTACTCTTTGTTGTGTTTATTTTTTTCTTCTGAGAAATCATATGGGCTAGGTCGCCTAAATCATGGGATCTAGAATCCTCGATAGTCATGTTAGTTGGCATAGTGAGGACATGTAGTCAGATTTTAGATTATTTCTTGGGTATGGAAATTTAAGGTTTTCGCCGTCGCATGCGACTATACAAAATTATAAATACCATGAACCTAGAGGTACGTACCTTAGTCAAGGACTCTGTGATTATCGTAGCCTTGCTCACTAGCATGATGAAGACTCTGGACAACATGATTTTGGACAGACGCATATGATTAGCAGATTGTATCTTGAGAAGGTTTAAAACATCATACCCTTTTGTTGTTATAAATGACTTAGGAGTAGGGATATTTAGATTGTAGAGCTTGTTCATAGGTAGTTCCTTCATAGTATATAGATAGGTGACTTGTAGAGTGTCTGTACCTTAGATGATAGTTAGCATTGGTGCTAGAATAGTAACCCATTGCAGATAATTTCCTGTTATTATGATACCAACCATTTACGTATAGGAGTTAGTATGCCATACAACCTTGATGATTATTTATTGTTTTCCTTTACCCTTCCAGTAAGGCACCCAGTAACCAGAGCCTGCCCTTGAGCATAGTTGTAGTTTCACCTAGGACTAAGAGGTCTATATATAGATGATATACTTAGGATATGTGATGGGTTGTTGTTCTTGAGCATATATATATATATATGTGGTATTTGGGATTGGTGTGCTTAGCTTGTGGGTAATTAGTTATGGGTGACTTGATATGATTTGGAAGTTAAGAGCTAGTCTATTATAGAGTTTTCTTTGCTAATCCCTAGTTGTCAACACTAGGTAGCTAGCATAGGTAAAAGTCCTAAGAAGTTGACCAGCTGATGACCAAGTACTAGGATGTTGAGGAAATTGACTAGTGATTGACCCTTGTCTATGTTCGGCTTAGAAAAGGGTGCGATCATCTTAATTTCGAGGACGAAATTTTTATAAGGTGGGTAGGATTGTAACCCCAGTTTCCAGATGAGGGTAATTTTGAAATTTTAATATTATAATTATTATTTAATGATATTTATTTCATATTATGATTTTTAGTGATTTTTAAATTATTTTAAACTATTTAAATGCATGACTTGTGGTTTTGACGTTTTGCTAGTGAAACCCTAGAGACTGTTTGACCTAGAGCCTAACCATGTGATTATGATATTTTAATGTCATTTTTGGCCTAAGGATATTTTTTGCCTCTTTGAATTATTTTGATATCATTTTATTATTTATGATATTGTTTTGGGGTTATTTGAGTCGGGTTCGAATTTTAACTCAATCCGACTTGAAACGGGGACCCGGGGGTAGTTTGACTCTAGTGGGACCCACACCTAGTTAGGCATGGTCCACATAATATTAAATTTAGTCCACAAGATAGAAATATTTTAGTTAGAGGTTAGACTAATTATTATGGATAGGTTAGTGTGATTAGAGACTTTATAATGACTAATTTAGCCCAACCAATTAGCCCTTTCCTAATACTCATAGAAAGGTTAGTGGGGGCATTTTGGACCTTACCATAATAGGACAAATAGCCCCATATGGCCAGCCACTTTGGGAGATGATAGGCTCAAGTTCATTTCATTATTCTCATCACACTCTCTCTCTTGTTCTTCCCCAAATTTCTAGAGAGCAATCCCTAGCAATTTCTCCACCAATCCTTCCATTGCCACCAAATCTTTTTCTTTCCTTCTCCATTCTAGCCAAGGAGGAAGCTACCCAGTTTGGGAGGATTCGGAGCTCGTTCGTGTCCTTTTGGAATCTCTATGGTCGGTGTCGCTCCGGGAAGGCTTTTCTTCTATTCGATCTACCGGGAGGTATAAATCCCTCCCTTTTCATTTCCTCATGCATATAGGTCTATTTTGAACCATAGGAATGACCCCATGGTTGTATCTCCATTTGTGTCCATTTCGTGCTATTTGGAGGTCATAGGAGTGTCCTTTGTTGTGGTTGTGTCCATGTGGGAAATCTCAATTTGGACACACTATGTGTTGTTGTTATTATGAATGAATTATTACATGTTTAATCTCATATTTTTGTTTTGGAGATGTGTTCTATGGTGTCTCATATATTATATATTAGTGTAGAGAGTGAGTTCTTGATATATTATGTTATATACTTGTGTTCTTTTGTCTCAAACTACCCAAATTCGTCATGATTTTTATCCACGTTTTTAATTTTAGCCCTAACTTAGAAATGTCATAACTTCTAGCTCAAAGCTCGGTTTAATCTCCCGTTTTTTTTTAAAAGAAGCGATTGAAGTTAGCTTTCCAAAAACATGTTAATAGGCCTAATTCTTTCTGTAACTTTCTGGAGAATTATTTGAGTGTCAGCTGTACGAAAGACAAACGCGTTCTCGGTGTTTTCGCGATTCCGGGAGTTTCCGGAAACGAAAACGCGATCCGTTTGAAGTTTCGAAAAGCTAACACATAGATCTATAACATACTTTAATCCTAGATTTTAATTCATGCTGAGATGGTACAGTTTTGATTATTAGTAGGAGTTACTATTCGGCATATGCATTTTGTGCACCCTTATGTGTATATAATGTTCTATTTGATTTTAACCCATGTTAATGTATACATTATGTAATTAAATAGAGAATGCAAGCATGAGTAAATATTTAAATAAATGATGTATGAGGTGTAAGTATCCTATCTAATATAGCATGTATAAGTATGGCTTGTAATGAATATGTAGGTTCCATAGTATGTAATGTATGGTGCATATAGTGGTGCAAGAGAATAAATGAATGATGAATGAATGCAAGCATGAATGTAATGTAATAATAGATGTAATATATGTAGCCTTGTTAGGAATAAAACTGGAATTTAGTTTTGTTTCACTAAATAAGAGATACATGAGAACTCATATATGTGAATGTTAACTTCCTATTGACACTTTGCTACACAACTGTCATGCCTCACTATCACTCCACACACAATGCACACTACACTATATAACCCTCACACCCTCACTCATTGACACTCTCACTCACACATTGCCTAACACTCATTCCATGATAACACACACATATTCTTGTGCACTTTATGACACACACACACCCATAACACATACACATGCTCTTCTCCTCTCTCTCTCTCTCTATCTCTATTAATATATATATATAATATATATATATATATATATATATATATACTATACATGGTTAAATGTGTTAATGTGGTAAATAGAGTTTTCCTATAGTTATATACATATATGTGATATAGGGCCTAGTGTTGAATTCTCTTTTCATGTACACCTCCATGTTCACACACACACATAGCTTTACATGTTAGCTTTTTCTCTTATGTATAATATTGAATGTGATGGCTTGTGTTTGGCTTGTATAGCCTTGTGATTGGTGTGTGATTGCTAGACTAGGCTTGGTTAGGCCAAGTGAGACTTATTAGACTTGTTGGGCTAGGATTTGACCTAGTTGACCTAGTTTGACTAGTCTAGTTGACTGGAGTTGACCAAGTGTTGACTTTAGTCTAGTTTGACCTAGACAGCATGCAGATGCATTGTAGATTATATTTATCATTCCCTGTGTACATCTTGACTTGTGTTGCTCTAACTAGGAGTCAGGTACCTCATCTCGGACAGTACATTTACTTCAGACATTCAGATACGAGGCGAGTACATTCTCTGACTGTTTCATACTTGTCTGGATTTATATTCTTGCTCTAGATTACTGTACTTGATGCTGACACGATCATTATCATGGATTGGTACTATACGGATCTTCTTCTGAGATGTTATCTCCTTGTATTCACTAAATACATATTGTGATGTGCGTTTCACTTACATATTGTATTACTGAATACCCATATCCTTGTATACTCATTGCACTACACCAAAACATACAATTTGTAACAGTATTTTTTAATAATTAGTAACGGTTATTACCGTTACGGAATAGTTACGGTTATAACCGTTACAATAGCTAAAAAACCGTTACTAAAAATCAAAATTCTATATTATTATTATTTTTATTATGGTCACACTAAAAACCGTGAGAATAATTTGTTTTTCTGTTACATATGTATCACATGCAAAGCATGTGACACGGAAGAGTGTGACAAACCCCAATTTTTTTCGATCCCTCATTTCCCTATGAAATTTCATTTCCCTCCTGCTTCTCCCTCCCGAACAAAATCGACCAGCGTCCTCTCGACGCCTTCTTCTGGTGACTCACGAGGACCAGCACGCGTCCTCTCAGTGTGCTTCCGCCGCCGCTGGCAACTTCGTCCGCAGCCTCATCCTCTACTACTGCCCTTCCCTCGACTACTATAGGTACATCTTCTTCTTTCCCCCTCTCTCTCGGCCATCTGATACTTCCCTCTAAAGTTTTTTTAATTTTTTTTATTTTGCTTGAATAGGGGAATCCTCGATTAATGTTTGGTCATGGGAATCCTCCATCACTGTCGGCCATCAGGTACTTCCCTCAGTTGCTTTGAACAGATTTTAGGGTTTTTCATCTTTTGTTCATTTCTTTCTTTAGCTCAAAAGACGGTTTTAGGGTTTTTTGATTTTAGGGCTATTAGTTGGTTGAACACATGCTAAATGCATCTTCAAAGATCATGCTCATCAGCTCGTGCTGTGTCTGGGTCTTTGTAGTTACATAATTATCATCATACATATCTAATCCTATTCTCTTACGTATGCGCACTTGTATCAATTAAGAGAAGGATTAATTTCAAAAACCCATTTCATCAGGAGAGTTGACAAATATTAATGTGCAAGGCATACTGATGTGTGAAATAATTCATTGATCCTGAACATATCTATATGTTCTCTGCTCAGGTTTCTGTAGCTAGCAATTACACCAATAAGGAGATCATACACCACAAGGGTTCATGTCATGCACCATAAGGGTTGATGCTTGATGTGCGTGTACCTGTAAAAAGTTAGTCAACCCTTATTTAGAAGCTTAAAATTATACTCCGTAGAAAACTAGAGGTTTTCGGTTGATGATGATGATGTATGGAAGCAAAAAAAATATGAACAGCTGGGCCGAGTCGAGCCCGAGCTTGTAAGAAGATGTTCAAACTTGAGCTCGCTTTGTTTGCGATCTGAGTCGAGCTGCTCACAAGCTGTTTGAGCTTGAGCCCCTGGGCTTAATGGGACTTGGTCATTTATACTCCAGCCATGTTAAGTATGAGAGTTCCCATCTATTTCATTTCCAAGCAATAGGACTAGAAGTTATGCTCTTATATTTTCTTGATAATTCAAATCTAGAAAACTTAGAAAATTATATATGGCTACTCATGTTGAATTGAGTCATAGTTGAGTCAAAATAGCCGAGCAAAAGACCCGATATGAGTGCTCATCGAGCTTCATGAGTCAAGCTTGTTCACGAGTTCACGATCCGAGCTTCCTATGTCCAATCTTTGCTTGTTAAGGTAATCGAGCTCATTTTCGTGTTCAAGATCGGCTCATTAATGGAACCTACTCGAGGCAAAACGAGCTTTTATCGAGCCGAGTCAAGTTGACCTTGCGAGCTGCTCTGTTCATTTGTAGCCCTAGAAGAAACATGTACCTTAAACTTTCATAATCTTGGATGTTTTCATCGAGCAGAATGGTCTGTTTCTGGAATACAGTCTGCTCTCATGTCAATTTAGTTACTGCATTTTTTTAATTCATACGAGGACTCGTGCGAAGGACTGGTATAGCTAGCCTCCTGAAATCCTAGCTTAACTTTTATATTGAAGAGTTTTCGGTATCCATGTTTTTTTAATGTCAAGTTACAATCCTCCATGATGGTGCCAAATTCCCAACCAAGGTAGAATTGGAATTGCATGCTTTATGTCAGAGTGGGTTCCTGGTTAGGATAGCTAATCAGTCCGCAAAATGAATAAACATGGTTTAAATGCTGGTTCCAAATCTGATTTTGCCTAAAACTTTCCTGTTTAATTAATAGAACCCTACGTCACTCTAATATCATCCAAACTGCTATCACTGTTAGTCAATTTATGCACAGGTGAACTTTACACATCAGTGACAGTGACTGAAAGATGGTATCATGTATTGCTCTTCTAACAATTCATATTTGGACATTTTGGCATTAGTTGAAAGGATATGGCTTATCCTAATGTGAGTATCTCAAACATCCTTGTTTTATCACTTCAAAATGTTGCTTACTATTTATTAATTTTCTTTTGAAGATTAATATTATTGTATTTTCTACACAGCTGGATGTGGCTACATCTGGTATGGGAGGAATTGGACCATATATTGGAGTTTGCATGGTCAGTGCAGCCTTTGGAATTGCTGATGCTCTTGTTCAAGGTGGAATGGTTGGTGATCTGTCTTAGTGCCCAGAATTTATGCAGGTACGAATTGATAGCCGATTTTCTACAGATTCATGGTTTCTTTCAATATGGAAATCCTTTGCAATGTTTCTGACTTTTTGCCCGTTTCGTGAGACAATGCAGTCCTTCTTTGCTGGTTTAGCTGTATCAGGGGCTCTAACCTCTGCATTAAGGTGGATTACAAAGGCAACGTTTGAGAATAGCAATGATGGTCTTCGAAAGGGAGCTAGTATGTGAACTGAACCTTATTCATGATATATGTCTTGGTTTCGCTTATGTACATGTGTGACCTTTTTGTTGCCTTTTCATCTTGGTTTTGTGAGCTTCCATTTTCCAGAGACCGTGAAAACTATCCTTGGGAAGTCGCATCCACATAATATTTGTGGCTCACGTGTTCTGGTGAAACCTTGTAAGGAAAAAAACAAGGGACTATGTGAGCCCCACCTAACTATTTTTGTTATTAAGCATTAATATTAATTGTTAAAAATTCTCATTTCTGTTAACTTAGGCTTTTGACCATTATTAACACATAACTATTAATGTCAATGGCCATAGTAAAGGAAAGAGTATTACAAATATGTAATGTTCAGGGACCCTATGGTAAAGTGGAATTATAAGCTTTCAAACACATGAGTCTGTACTCCTAAATCCAATCCTGCTGATTAACCTTGAACACCTAGCTAGGAAACATATTACTCATGTTTGGGAAAAGGGGTTTTGCAAACCAAGATGGCAGGGCTACCTTTCAAATTGATATAGACATTAGGACCTTAATGTTAGATATACAAGTTCACCCTTCAAACAGATTAACCCATGCCCTGTGGTTTAGCCGAACACCAGGCATTGTCCACAGTCACCTGTGGATAAACAGGACCAGGGCTTACCAATCCAACTGTACTAAACCCTGTCCCCAAGCAAGAGTTCGAACTGAGCCAAGATTCCTCAGATATGAATAAACTCTACAGCCAATCAATTCCCTGTTTTCAAATAGAATTCGAATTCAAGTAGGAGTTTTCTCATGAGAGTCTATCTAGTTTAAACCAAATTCCTCTTATCTACAAGCTATGTATATATATACGTAGAGGTGCCTAACCGATTCCCTAGAACCCTATATTTCCTCCTTGGCCGCTGAAACTGGATTAGGAGTCTGCTCGTGGAACAGAGACGTAGGGGATCAACTTCTTCTAACAGGTTAGAAATTCATCTCTGGAAGTAATCTCTTATACTGATATTTGTTAATAACTTGCAACATGAGAAGAGAGAGTTGTTGACACAACGGAGTAGTAGTAGAACTTAGAGTTTCGGACTAGGTCATTATGTCGATCAGGTCGTAAGCCATCTGTTTCTGTACCAGAAAACACGGACACCATGGTGACACAGATATCAGGGTGGACTTAACTGAAATCAATTAATGATACCTACACCAACGCCAAGAAGCATTAAAACCTGTATCTTAGCACCTGAACACCTATTGATACTCGACAAGGTATCAGCAGCTACTCCATGGATGATAGGGTTGCGTTTGGTCTAAATAAATCAAGTATTAGATGGGTATTGATATCAAATCTGATACCTACATCAGAGGTGATGTTTTGAACCAATGATCAATGTAGATGGATACTCGACATCAAACCTGACACTTAAGTGACCTAGTAATCGAATCAGAGGCTTGACAACACCAAGTTGACACTAGAGTATAATTTTCCCCATTCGTGCATCTTCTGACCTCAAGCAGGGTGAAATGGCATGGACCAATCATGTCCAGTTTTCCCCTGTATCAGGATACACTGGGATACTGCTCGAATTTGGGGGTCTGAACCAATGTCGGTTAAAGCAAACAGCCAGGGTTAGGCTTGGTACTTGCGTGGGTGAGAGGTAATTCCAATCTTACTTCATATGAAAATCGAGTAGAGACTAACTGGATCATTGATTATCCTATATCTCGAGTTTACAGCAGGCAACATTGCTGCCTACTCAAGGTTTGACTAAATAATATGCCAAGCCATACCCCTCACCTTCATGTCCATGTTAAATTAGTTTACAGACCATGGGAGGGCAGGAAGTGCTGTAAGGATCCTCATAGGGAAGACCTCTGTAAACACAAGTTAGGAGGAGGTATATTCTTCTCTGATCTGTAAACCACAATAGTGGTTTACACTCGAAACAACTACAGGGGATCTTGAGAACATTTATGTCCAGATGAACCCAGGTTTGTATTTGACAGCAAGGGATGAGGGCTAAGGTCAAGAACCATGGAGTCTCAGTTTGGTTAGGGTGTTGATATGACAGGGAACTGGGAAGTAACAGGGTTGGTTTGTCAAGTATTTGCAAGGTTATTATGTTAGATATCAGGTTAGAGGAATATCAAATCCTCATATGCCTAGATAGTAATCCCAAACAAGTACTTATATGTCTGAATAGGAGGGAGGTGCAGGGATAGAAACCAGGAGTATGTGAACAGTAGGAGGATACCCAGCAGGTATCAAAGGTTAAGTCTAAGAAGAGAAAAGGGAGGACAGGATTCATATACCAGGTGTATGGGATTTGGGAGTTTGCAGGCAAGCATAGGGTTCAGGACTTGGGAGAAATTGCAATGTTATTTTGCTTATTTTAGTGTTATTTCTATTAACTATGGTTGCTTCTTAGCATAACCCAACTCTGTGGCAACACTTCTTACTTTTCTAAGTCACCTGAAAATGAAATCAGCTCGAAGAATCAACCAATAGAAGACATTGTCCTGGAAGCACAATCTGCTTATCAATGATTGCAATTTGCATTCTCTATGGCTTTATGCTAGTTACATGGGCAGTCACAAACATCTGAAACTTGTTAAGAGGGATACGTGAACAATGATGAACTTGTTAGAAGGGAGCCTGTAATGGTTTTCCCAAAGTTTGTGATCAGCTATATGATACCACTATACAAGCTTAGTCAAATAGTGCGATGGGAAAAAGACAGGCTAACTGTTGAGCCTTCCAGTTTCAATTGTGCACATTGTTTCCTTATAACAGGCAAAGATACCACGCTGTGCTGTAATCTTGATACAAACATGTGTGATGTACTGCTTGTCTATTCAGACCGAAAGATACTACCTTTAGATGTTTCGGTGGTAAGAAGAAGAGGGTGGATGAGGAAAAGCAAAATTCAATTGGATAAACATACTTTCCCATAGGGGGCTGTCATATCTGATATCCTTGCATCAAACCTCAAAGTCAATTATGAAATAGGGGTCCGTACACTCTCAATAAAACATCCCATAATTCTCCCTACATTCTTGTACATGTTTGCTTGTAGGCTAGTAGGATCTTTTTCTAAGTCAATTACGAAACATGGTAGGGTAAATTTCATATGACCACTACGGCTTTTGTCTATTTCCCTAACCCCCATATTCTTCATTTGCAATCATAGTAATTAACACTATTTTTTTGATGAAATGTTTACTCATTCATACTGTAGTTTTCTTCTTGGTTTCTGTTCACTCATTCATACTGTAATTTCAAATGAAGTCCAAGAATTTGCATTTGAAGTTTTCTTCTTGGTTTTGTTCTTCATACTGTGATTCTGCTACTTCTCCTTAATACCAACATGTATGTACCTTGTCCATACCAGTAATTATGTTAGATAGCATAGTCCTATCATGTTTCTTGCCTGGTGAGACATAGCTTTGCCAAATAGTGTAATTTTCTTATCAGAAAGTCCTATCACGTTTCTTGCCTGGTACAAATAACTGTGTTAAATGATCTTTTTTGTACTTGTGATCGTAAAACTACATCTGGAAGTTTGATTTTACTCTTGTGATAGATACTTGACAGTGAGATAATCTATTTAAGAATGAACACTGAATTTCTTTTAAGAATGAACACTGTGAAATGCCCCACTATGCAATGTGAACATCTTGGAAAACTCAACTTCATAATGATGCTCATCTTTCACTGGACGTTTGCAAGCCATTTTTGCTGCTCAATCTTTAAGTCTTATATGCTTCCTTGCAGTGTGAATCATGATCTTCCAGGGATGTTGGCAGAATCTGATGGTATGTTTGTTGGGAGATGCAGCAAACCTCAAAGCCACTGGCTCCCCTAAACTACTCGAGTTTTGGGATCGAAGGTTTAAAATTTTCAAAAGGTACAAATTTTATGATGTGTTTCAACCAAAAACTTTCTAAAAGCTTAAGTTGCTCACATCATCGTTATCTGCAGTAGATCGTTGCAATCCAACTCCTATTGCTAAAATCAGTAGTAACTCGAGCAATGACAAACCAAGAGCGACAGGAAATAACTCTATTGACCAGGGAAGGTAAACAAATTAAGGTCTTTTGGTGTAATTAATTGTGGCCTATTACAGATCTCTTCATCAGTATTGTGACAAACAATTTAGACTTATATTGTGACATCATTTGTTGCTTTTCCTCCCTCCAGTGGCACTTTGAGACTCAAACTAGCACTTGGAGCGGCAAGGGGGCTGTCATATCTCCTTTCCAGCTCAGCTGTTGGGATAGAGGCATATCTTCTAAATGGTCTGCTACTTCTCTGTGGATGCATCATGTCAACATGCTCATAAAAACTTAGAGAGTAGTTAATGTATCTATGATAGAGTAATGTTTCTTTCACTTAAATTTGTGTTGAGAAGAGAATGGTGGTTCCCCTTGTGTTCATATTGAGGGTTAGATCTTGTAATGTTATGTATTGTATTAAACTATTGCAATATGAATTTGAATTTATGCGCATATTAATAAAAGTTCATCTTTGATTATATATTGCTTTGAAGCCTGTTGAATATAGGTTAATCGAAATTATATTTTTTTTTTCAAAAAATATACGTAGTGGTAACGGTTATAACCGTTACAAAAGCGCATTTTCGTAACGATTTTTTCCGTTACTAATCTACATTTAATTTTGTCTGAAAAAACTTTTGTAATGGTTATAACCGTTACGACATTTTACTTTCATAACGGTTTTAACCGTAAGTAAAATACATTTAGTAACGGTTATATCCGTTAGGAAATCCGTCACAAAATATATTTGTAACGGTTATAACCGTTACGAAAAGCGTTACAATATTTTGTAACGGCTAATTCGTCACGGTTTTTACCGTTACTAAAATTTTTGGTAACGGTAATAACCGTGGGCAAATGTCTATTATGGTGTAGTGTTGTGCATATTGTACTCTCAGTATCACATGAGTCCTAGGGATAGACCATTGTACAACTATTGTATAACATTGTACATCTATTGTATAATATTGTACATCCATTGTATAATATTGTACATCTATTGTATAACATTGTACATCTATTGTATAATATTGTACATCTATTGTATAACATTGTACACTATTGTGCAAGATAACGTAACCGGAGTAGATCCTTGTGTATTGATTTGGGGAGGGGGAGTAGAATTGGTTATGTAATCAAATCCTATTGTACAATATTGTATAACTATTGTATATGTCTATTGTACACCCACGTACAATGGAGTTACCATTGCATTTTCCTAGACCGTTTACATAACCATATTGTACTTTAAATCACAGTAGGCTTACAGTTCTTATTTATCATATTTAGATATTTTCTGTTATCAAATCTCTACTGTTTTTCATATACTTCTTACTTTCAGCGTTTTATGTACCTTACTCTATTACATGCTTTATATTTCCTAACATGATATGAACTGCATGAGATATTTTGTGCTCGCTCCCGTCCTGACTGGACCTGTTGAAAATTTTACAGAGGATGATGAGGCACCCTGCACCCTTACTTGGAGTTTGCCTAGTTGACACTCGCGACCTGGACCCCAGGGGAGGTTCAGGCAGCTGCTGAGGACGATACCTTGCTTAGTATAAATAGTTTAGACTGTTTTCCTTTTATGTTTAGTTGTTGTTCTTGATTCAGAGTTTGTATATTGTAGAGATGTTGAGACTTGTATTTCATTTCTGTTGTACCTCGGTTGAGGATTCTCTTATCTATTTTATCGTGCCATATTCTATCTCTAGATTGTGATTGAGTTGTACCTCTGTGTTGGCCTCCTTATGGAGAGCATTCATATTTTGTTAGTTATAGTTCATGACCTAGAATAACGTTCTACCGCCGACACTGCGGTGTAGGCTGGGCGTTGTTACGCTTTCGTACCCTCATAGTGGGTGCGGGTCGTGACAAAGGGACCCCCAGGCGAGGGGGGTTCGGGCGGCGGAAACGGGACCCTTCAGGGGGGGGAGGTCGGGCGGCGGAAGTGGGACAGGGGCGGGAGGCAACAGGGGGATCCCCCCGATCGGGGAGGGGGGGGTCGGGGGGCGGGGTGTGACCCCTCCAGGCGGGGAGGGGTCGGGCGGCGGTAAATGGACCCCTCCCGAGAGGGGGGGTCGGGCGGCTGCAGTGGGACCCCTCCGTGGAGGGAGGGGGGGTCTGGCGGCACGGGAGGATCCTCCTCCGGCGGGGGGGGGGGGGGGTCAGACGACGGCTTGGGGTTGAGACCGGGGCCAGGCGCGGTGATGGTGGGACCGATCAAGGAGGGGGGGGTCGGGAGATTCGGCTCCAGTTTTCGAGTTCGGGTCGGGGGCGGACAACACTGGAGATGCAGGCTGACAGACGGTGACGAGACGACGGGCTGGAGGGCGACGAGGGGCCCAGACCCAAGTATCGAGACGGGCGAGGCCAGGGAATTATGGGAATCGATCATCGATAGGCACAGTGGATCCCCGTCGTCGTGGGGGAGGTACGGCATGCACTTTATGGGATGGAGGCCAAAGGCGACAGCGGCAGAGAAGGCTAAGGGTATTGCTGTTGATGCCGGCAGGAAAGGCCCGGGTCTGCGAACCTTCCGACCAGGACGCACACTGAGACAGAGGCCTCGGTCATGGAAGGAGGTTGCATGCCAGTGGTGACGAAAAGTTCGATGTCGATGGAATTTGTCACACCGATGTCGGTTGGAGGAGGGCTCCGGGCGTATTTTTTCGCCGAGGAAATAGCTGTGGTTTCAGAATTCTGGAAGAACACTCTGGTGCTGTGTGTGTTAGGGAACAAGCCGTTCTATAGCCAAATTCGGGGTTATGCGGAGCGAGTCTGGAGATCCAAAGGTAGCATGGAATTCTTCTCCAGGGAGAATGGGTTTTACTACGTCAAATTTGGACTAGAGGAGGATGTGACCAGAATTCTGCAGGGAGGGCCTTGGTCATTTGATGGGAGACTCATTATATTGAAGGAGTGGACGTCGGAGCTGAGATGTGAGAAGGAGGTGCAGAACGCTATCCCCATCTGGATCCGATTCCCAGAGTTCCCAGTGAAGTATTGGAGCATCCCGCTTCTCATGAGACTTATCAGCCTCGTGGGGAAGCCGATCAAGGCCGACGAGGCCACTGCTTTCGTACCAGATTGATGTATGCCAGGATCTTCGTGGAGATCAAGGCGGGCGCAGAACTACCGAGTATGCTTGAGTATCAGCTACCGTCTGGGGAGGTTCTGACACGGTCGGTGGAGTATGACTGGGTCCCACCCAGGTGTTCATCCTGCGAGTGCTTTGGGCACACTACCAGTGCGTGCAAATATAAGGGAAAGGAGGTCGCCACGCCACAGACGGTTCAGACGGAGGCACCCGGGATGGAGACGGCTCCCAGTCACTTACCTAGGAGACGGTGCCAGACAGACATATGGAGGAGGACACAGTGATGGAGGTCGACAAGAGGCTGGTGGAGTGAGGATCACCGCAGAGACAGGAGAGCACGCAGGGTGCACTGGTCCCTTTCCGGCCACAGAGGACTATGGTGACCAGGGGTATGAGCGCGGCTGACAGTGGTCCGATGGTGTTGGAGGCCTCCCCGGCGATCATGGTATACAACAGCAGAAAAAGACACGCTCCGGCCACGCGGGAGGATATCCCTCAGGCGAGGGATATGGACGACCAGACTGAAGCTAATCCTGACTGGGCACTTACTCTTAGCAGGATTCAGGCTCATCTTGCTCCTTCCTCCATGGTGGATGCAGTCATTGATCAGGCGGATGAGACACTTCCCTCGAGTGTCGATCAGACGAGTTCCAGGGGGACCCCTCACCTATTAATTAAATGTCGGTCCTAGCGTGGAACATTAGGGGGTGTTCCATTGGACGATGGAGGGAGATTGGAGGGGTTCTGAGGAGAGAGTCGTGTGACATTGCTATCTTGCTGGAGACAAAGATTAGAAGGGCCGCTATGCTCTCCCATAGGACTCCGGCAAACTGGGATCACATTCACAACTTAGATCTTTGCGGTATGGCAAGGATCTGGGTTAGGTGGAACCGAGGTAGCTGGGAGGGGGTGCAGATACATAAATCAGAACAACTCATTGGCATTACTTTCGAGAACAAAGGTAGATTCCGATTCATCTTGGGTGCTGTATATGGGACACAATGACCGAAGACTTCGGGAGGCTTTGTGGGAGGATATTGTGCACCTGGGTCTTACGGCGGACATCATGCATCTTTTTCTGCTCATCATGGGGGACTTCAATGCTATGCTGCTTCGCCAAGAGAAGGTGGGAGGTCGCCCTGTTTCGGATTCGATCTTGTATGACTTCCAGAGATGTCTGCTTATGTTAGGGATACGGGGGCTGGAGAGAGCTGGACATATTGGACCTGGCACAACAAGGCTACACATAATCGGATTGCTTGTTAGTTGGATCGGGCCTTGGACAATAGTGAATGGTTCCGGTGCTTCCCGAATTCGGTGGAGGAAGGTCTTGCGGCTGGTATTAGCGACCATTCTCCTATCCGGGTTGGCCTCTGTGAGAGATCCACTTTGCGGTCGAGACCGTTTCGGTATAACAACAGCTGGTATCTGTCGGCTGGATATGAGGAGGTGGTTACGGGAGAGATGCAACACTTCCGGGATGGCACGACTCAGTTCTGCATGGTTCATAAACTCAAGCAGATCAAGCGTGCTCTCAGGGGTTGGGTGAAGACGAGACCGCGGTCTTCTATGGCAGATAAGGAAGCTGAGCTTCGGGACACTCAGGTGGCTCTCCAAGCTGACATTCTGAACGGGGAGTTGGCGGCTAAGGAGAAGATCCTGATTGAGGAGGTCAGCACCGTGAGACTGCAGGAGAATATTAGTGCGGCCCAGAGGGCTAAATGTACCTGGCTCAAAGATGAAAACCGCTGCACCAAATTCTTTTATGATGTGATCCGCACCCGTCATCACCGGAACAGCATCTCCAAACTTCTGAATGACGAGGGACGTCTTGTTGGGGACCCGGTGGAGATTCAGTAGGAGGCCATCAGATTTTATACTGACTTATATCAGCAGATGGATTACACTAGCACGTTCCCAGCCCTTGTCACAAAGAGGCTGGTGTCCCACCATAGGAATAGCCTGCTTTTGGCACCTGTGAGGATGGAGGAGTTGGAAGACATGGGATGAAGGCTAATCCCAACAAAGCACCTGGGCCTGATGGCTTCTCTTCAGGGTTCTTTAAGCGACACTGGGGTGTGCTTAAGTCCCATGTTCTGGCGGCGGTACAGGAGTTCTTCGTGGAGGGCAGACTTTAGAAGGAGATAAACCACACTTTCTTGACGCTGAGTCCTAAGAAGGAGGGCGCGACCTGCTTGCAAATTTTCGACCCATTGCTTGCTGTAACTTTCTTTATAAGATTATCACTCATCTTATGTGCAGGCGAATGGAGGGGATTATGCAGGGATTAGTATCCCAAATCAAGCAGCGTTCATCAAGGGCCGGTCGATAGCGGAGCACAGCCTACTAGCTCATGAGATGGTGAGGGAGTTCAGCAAACCTGGGGGGATGAAGGCTTGTGTGAAGCTTGACCTCCGGAAAGCCTATGATACGGTCAACCGGGACTTTTTGTGTCACTTGATGCTCGCCATGGGGTTCGACGAGAGGTGGGTTGCGAGGGTGAGGGAGTACATTTACTCTCCTACTTTCTCAGTCCTCATCCAGGGTACGCCACATAGCTACTTCAGGAGCAACAGAGGGTTGAGGCAGGGTGACCCCCTCTCACCGTATTTGTTTACCTTGGTGATGGATTACTTTACATGCATGATGGACGGCGGTGCAGCAAGAGGATTGTCTCCCTTTTCCGGTTGGTGAGACCGGTGGTCTCCATTTGATCTATGCTGACGACTTATTGGTGCTACTCCAGCCTTCCATGCGGGGCATGAGAGCGCTCTCTGACATTATAGAGGAGTTCGGACGGCTATCTGGGCTCCAGTTAAACAAAAGAAAAGCAGAGTCTACTTCAGTTCCGGTGTACACTGCAGGAGGAGAGAGCCTTCGCCTTGGGAGTGGACAAAGGCGAGCTCCCAGTGAAATACTTGGGGATCCCGCTGACGGTCAACTATGCCAGAGAGCAGGATTGTCACAGCTTGGTGGATTTTGCTCAGATGAGAGTGGAAGGCTGGCAGGCTGCAGGTCTATCATTTGGAGGACGGATTGAGTTGGTACGTTCGGTTATTGCTGGCATCACGATGTTTTGGCTCCAGTCTATCCAGATCCCTAAGGCTACTATTCGAAAAGTGGAGGCCATCTGTGCTGACTTCATATAGAGGGGAGGGATGCATGCGATCTCCTGGGACCAGCTATGTCGTCCTCGAGAGGAAGGATGAGTGGGGTTGAGGCCTCTTTATGCGGTCAGGAAGGCAGCTTGTGTGAAGATGGCCTGGAGATACATCAAGGGGGTCGCTTTGGACGGAATGGATGGCGAACAGATACTTAAGGAGGACTAACTTCTGGGCCTGCAGGATAGACAATAATTTCTCGGTCACGTTTAAGGCCATTCTGAGGTGTCGGCCGGTGCTTAAGCGCTATCTGCAGGAACCTGAAAGATGGGATGACTACCGACCTCTGGCTTGACCCTTGGTTGGGTTCCAGATCCTTGATCAAGATATTGGAGGTCAGCTGGATAGAGAGGCGAAAAGGGGGCTCACATGCAGTCGGATCATCAGAGATGGAGTTTGGAGGCCAGAAGGAGATCCTTATACTGCTCAGCTTGCCGAGGAGATTCGCCTTATTACTATTGACGCTAGCCAGCATGAGGATTCCTGGAGCTGGGCTGGCCCAGGTTCGGGGGGAGGGTCAGGTTTATTCTTCTTTCGTAGCTGCTATGACTTGGTTCGGACCCACCACGACCGGGCTGAGGAGGTGGACTTCATTTGGGGCAAGGAGATTGCCCAAAAAATGTAACTATGTGCCTATCGACTTCTACGAGACAGACTGATGACGAGAGACAGACTCCTCAGGTTTGGGATGCAGATCCCAGATGCCAAGTGTGTGCTATATAATGGGGAGGACGAATCTATGGGGCATCTTTCTTTGTATGTCCGATGACCTGGCACATTTGGACTGAGCAGTGCGTACAGCTGAGAGGAGGAGTTGGGGTGGATAGAGACATCCGAGCATTCTCAGCTGGATCCGAGATCACATAGGCCGGGATCCGGGGTGGGCCAGAAGAGCCAGAGTTCGTCTCGCCGCTTCCGTTTGGCACATCTGGAAGGAGCGAAACAGACGTATTTTCGAGGGCTTGATACCCCCTATTGGAATTCTACATAAAGTTCGATGTATCAGTAATGGCCCCATAATATTATAATTTGGGGCATGAGAAGTTATGACATTTATGTATTATAATACCTTTTCCGCTATGTGCGAGGAATAAATTCACCATTATTCCAAAAAATATATATATAATACACTCCTTCTCATACGAGATAAGTTTATACCAAGGTTGGCTCAGCGACATTATCGGCTTGGGTGACCCTCCCCAATCTCTCCCTCATCTGTTTCGTTCTCGTGGCTTTAAGGCGCATTGCTAACTCCTTTGGCACGTTTGTGGCTGCGATTGAAGAAACTAGAAACCTCTCTAAAGCTAACTACGCTAAAATTTGTGTGAAGCTTGATCTATCGAAGGATCTCCCCAAGCATATTCAAATCTCTCTCGGCAATAGGTCGCACATCTAGCAAATCATTTACGACAATATCATCTTCTACAAACACTGCCATTTTAGTGGCCACTTTATTGAGCATTGTTATCGTGCCCACCCAGAACTTACGAAAAAAGAGAAGCACAAGTGCGCCCCCTCCCATAAGACCATGACTAACAACCAATCCCTCATATTCCCCCTCCTTTCCTTACCGAACACCCACACTCGGTTTGAAGCTAGTACTGGAAAATGTGACACACAAGAACCAACCTCCTCGAGCAGAGCTATCATTCCCTTCATAGCTTCGACCCTCAACCGTAACAACAAATTTGACACCCTCACCACATAATCATCAGATCTTCACAGGAGTATAGCAACAATGATGTCGAAACCCCCTCGATGTAGCATCT
>JANAVB010026997.1:7855613-7916917 GCA_029216955.1 Iris pallida
GGCCAACTTTGACCCATTTTTGGACGAAAATGTCCTCTTCTTCTCCGCGATCCCCAGTTCCAGGACACACCCCGCTGCGCGCATGCCCCCGCCGGCTGTCGCCCACCCCCTCCCCCCCGCGCCTCCCTCCAACTCCCCTCCCGCTGTCTGTCGCCGCTGCTACTGCTGCTGAGCGAGAGCGGGGAGGAGTGTGCAGAGCGCGGCGGGGCGCGGGGGCGGAGGGGCGGAGCTAGAGCGGGGGCGGAGGGGGTGCGGGTGGGAGCAGGAACGGGGCGGCGAGGGCGGGGGCGGCGGGTGCGGCGGCGACGGTGGTGGTGATGGACACAACAGCGACGGGGCGGGACGGGGGCGGGGGCGGGGGCGCGCACAGCGGACGGGTGCAGGACAGCGGCAGGGGGTTTGGTTGTGAGTGAGAAGACGATGGTATTTTCGTCAAAATTATCGTCAAATAGTTTAATCGTCAGTTATGGACTATTTTCGTCAAAAGTGGGAGGATTCGTACATTATGGTAAAGCAGTGTGATGCACCTTGAATTTAAGTAAAGTAAGTGGGGTGCGACTAAAATTTCTCTATTTCTAAATATAATTTTTAAAGTTATATTATGTTCAAAGATAGATTTGTTTTAAAAAAAATTTGTCTCCGTTTTAAAAAATATAAATTAACATATCTATCTCTATTTAAAAAAAAAATAATAAATCTCTCACTATTTAAAAGATGATAGACTCATCTTTAAGATAAAGATTGGTTTATTTTTTAAAGGGGAGATTTAATTTTTTTTTTTAAGTGAAAGATATTTAGAAGAGGACTATACGTATTTTCTCATCCCGTAAATTTGTCCATAGTTATTCTAATAGAATATATATATATATATATATATATATATATATATATATATATATATATATAATATATATCACTTAAATATATATCACTTAAATATATATATATATATATATATATATATATATATATATAATATAAGTGATATATATATATAATATATATATATATATATATATATATATATAATATATATATATATTCTCCTACTAGAATAACTTATGGACAACTTACGAGATAAAAAATATACGTATAGTCCTCTTCTAATTATTCCCTTTTAAAAAACAACCGAACTCTATCTTAAAGATAAGTCTATTTATTTTTATATATATATATATATATATATATATATATATATATATATATATATATATATATATATAGATTTTTTCTCTCCCATGCTTCCTCTCCAGAGCTCCTCTCCCCCCCCCCCCCCCCCCCCCCCCCTCCCTTCTGGGAAGCCCCTAGGGCTTCCCTTCTCCGGCTCTCTCCCGGTGGTGGTCGGTGCCTGTCGATGGTCCAGCCTTGGCCGGACGCCTGCCTTGAGTTGATCCGTCATCTCTTCATCCCCCGCTTGCCCCCTCATCCCGCCCTCCCGCCCCCCCCCACCTCCTACCCATCCGCCCCGCCCCGCCCAGTCATCATCCCATCCCCCCGTCTGCGACAGTCCCTCAGGCAGGCCTCTCATCTCCAGCATCCTCGCTCACCGCTCGGGAGTGCTCTGGCCGGTCTCCCTGCTCCCGCGTTCGCCTGCAGCTCCCCCCTCTCCATCAGCTCCCCATCGCCCGCCTACCCCCTCCCGCTTCGATTCGAAATTCGAACGAAGCATCAATCTCCTCGGAAGAGAAATCCACCTGCGGTGCAGGCATGGGGAACCTCTCCCTCTGGCACCACGTGAGCGTGGAGGGCCCCTCTCATTCAATGCAAACCGTGCGTACAGCCACTACGCCCGCGGCTCTCTGGCACCACGTGAACGTGAAGGGCCACCCATCATCATTACTTTCCGAGCGTATTATTCCCACACCCGCGCCGGTCCATCATGGAGGGGCCCACCCCCACTATGGCATCTACACTCCATCCGAGCGTATTTTTCCAAAGCCAGCACCGGTCAACCATGGAGGGTCTACCATGGAGGGGCCCACCCCCACTATGGCCTCTACGCCAGCTTCGGCCTTCCATGGAGGGCCCCACCCCCTCCAGGGCTTCTACGCTCCAGCCGAGCGTATGAATCCCATGCCAGCAGCAATCCATCATGGAGGGGCCCACCCCCTCAATGGCTTCTACGTGCCAGGATCCTGCGCGCAGCAAATTGGTCCTACGCCAGCGGCCCTACTTGGAGGGGTCCACCCCCCCCAACGGACTCTACCCCCGGAGTCCCGTGCGCAGAACTCAGGTGGGACCCCCCATTCCCAGGTTTTTACGCGCCAGGGGTTTCTTCCCTGCCCTCTGGTGGGACCCTCCCTACCGCTGAATTTTACGCGCCAGGCCATTTCGTAAGCCCCTACGCTCCGGCCTCAGGTGGGACCCTCCCTTACTACGATTCTTACGCGCCTACCTCCTCCAACAGCCTTTACGCGCCTGGCTTCACTTCAGCGTACCCCCACTCCTCCTCCCCTCCCACTTCAGGCGAGCCCTCTCCCACACCCGATCTTCTCTCTCAACACCTCCTCTACACCAATCATCCTCCCGCACCTACCTCTGCGCACTACGCATCCCACCCCTGCACTGATCAATCTCTCTCCTCACACTCCACGCCTTTTGCCTCTTCTATCATCGATCCCATCCAACCCACCCAGGCCCTCTCCCTCTCCCTCTCCCCCTCCAGCATTCCCAACCGCCACCACCCCAGGCCCTAGCCTCCTCTCTGTGCCCTCCGCCCCGCCTTCTGCCCCAACCCTTATCTCCTCAGAGGTCCCCGGCCTTCCACCTGTTCCTCCTACCCTTCCAACCTCCAACATGCTCGCCCTCAGCTCGCCCGAGCCTGGAGACCCCGCAGAGATCGTCGCGGCTATCCCTCCAGTCTCAGTTGGCCCGTCTGTGGTGCCGTCCTCCGCGAGCAGAGCGAACCCCGCTCCAGGGAGGTCTCCCCAGGCCGTCCCCTTTCCAGAGCGCATCCCCCAGGCAGCTCCCCCAGTCATCTCCCACCGGATTGATCCACCACCTCCCAGTAGCTCTTCCTTCATCCCTTCCCCGACCGCCCACTCTCCGCCGACATTCGCATCCATGCTTCGTCCGGACCTGGTGCCAGCCAAGGCCCCTCTCATCCCAGACATCAATCTTCCGGACATTGAGTACTTTCAGGAGTCACCAGTGCCCTCGGTTCCATTCACCGACTTAGAGATGACCTCACTATCGAACTCATTCCCCCACACGTTCATCCTCAAATTTTCATCCGGATGTCCCAAGCTCCCAAGGGTGCAAGAGACGATAGCCAGCTGGAGACTTTCCGCGGATTACCGGGTGGCCCCCCTTGATCCCAAACACATTCTTCTTCAACTCTCATCCGACTTAGACCACAAGACTGTCTGGTCCAAAGGCACGTGCAGGATCGATTCCCATCAGATGAAGATAATCAAGTGGTCAGCTAGCTTTAGCACTAAAGAAGACTCAGCAACAGTTGCCGCCTGGATCACTCTGCCCAACCTGCCCCTCATTTGTTTCGTTCCAGCGGCACTCAGGCGTATCGCCAACTCTTTCGGCACGTACGTGGCCTCCGTCCCCGAGACCAGCAACCTCACCAAAGCACAATACGCCAAAATCTGCGTCAAACTCGACCTCACCACCGAACCACCCAATTTCATCAACATCGAACTGGGCAACCGAACCCACACCCAATAAATCCTCTACGATAACCACATCATGTTCTGCAACCACTGCCACTTAAGAGGTCATCTCCCGAAGCACTGCCACCGCCTTCATCCAGAACTAAAGAAGAAACATCCCAGAAAAGACGACGTCCCAACCAAGAAAAGGTCACCCATGCCACCTCTCCTACCCCCGTCCAAACTCGCACACCCGCTTCGATTTCAGAGGCGCATCATCGAACGAGAGCGAATCTTCCAGCAAAGCATTGATCCCCTACAGCACCCAAGCCCTCACCCTATCCAACCAATTCGATGCTCTCATTTCGGAGGATGCAGAAGACCCCGAGGAGATAGCCTCTCCCCCAGCAGATCGCACGATCACCGAGATTCTCCCCAATCCGGAAGGAGTAGAACAGGTCACCGACATCTCCGAAGTCAATCAACAGCTCACCATCGAAGACCCCGTGGTAGAGGCCCTAGCTATTCTAGGGCCAGACCTAGTTCAGAGAGGGCTCCAAGTCCTTGCCACGGGGGTCCCTCTTTAGCATACTAATCTTTTGACAGGGTGCACCAGTGACTCCATAATCATCCCACCAGAGATTTCTACCCTGGACTCTGCCGGAGAATCGGTCAATCAGCATCAGACTCCGCCGGAGCAATCAAGCAACAATCACCAATTAACCCCCTCAACGGAGGCAGGACCTTCTTCTTCGAGTGGGGCCAAAGCTATCCATGAACCCGCTGCAACTACTACCATCCAAACCAGATCCGCCGTCAAGCAGAACAAAACCTTCCCCACAACATCCTTAATGCTGAACATCCTATCCTGGAATGTCCGCAGTCTGGCGAACAAACCGACGTTAAGGAGAATTACCAACCTGCGAAAAATCTACAAGATAGACATTCTCATCATTCTCGAACCCAAAATCCCCTCCAAAAGATTAAAATCCATCCAGCTGCAACGGGGCCTTCCTTTGGCCATAGCCGGCAGACATGATATTTGGATCCTTTGCACGAAGGACGTTAAATTAGGAGTCATCCAGGACTCCCGGCAGGCCCTCTCCTGTTGGTTCGAACACCCAAAGCTTCCGAACCGTGCCATCCTCTCAGCGGTCCATGGCAGCTGCGATATCGTAGAGAGAAAACAACTATGGGAAGACCTCCTTGACATCCATATCCTCCACACCAACTCCCCTTGGCTTTGCATCGGGGACTTCAATGCGATCTCCTGTAGCGCAGAGAAAACTGGTGGCCGCCCTCCCGCCTTGGCCATGCGTGACTTCAACAACTTCATCTTCAACGCCCACTTAACCACTCTCCAGTTCACTGGTAATGCATTCACCTGGTGCAACATGCAGGATGGCGACCGTCGTCAATACTCCAGGCTAGACAGGGCCCTCACGAACGCCTTCTGGCACGGATTGGGGATCACCACCAATCTATCCCATCTCAACTCCACAGAATCTGACCACTCTCCCCTGTTGGTGGAGATCAAAAACAAGTCTAACTCATCCAAAAAGAACTTCCAATTCCTTGACTTCTGGACCGGGCATCAAGATTTTCTGGGCATCGTAGCAGAAGCTTGGAACAACGAGGACTCCTCCAACCCCCTTGTTAGGGTTAGCAACAAACTCAAAGCTACCAGGAGAGCATTGTCCATCTGGATCAAGCTTGCCTACAGAGATATCTTTCAAGCCGTCCGCGTCGCCGAGGACGACGTCACCTGCGCTGAAGCCCTGGTCATCACGGATCGCTCCTTAGCGGCTAGAAGAGCCCTCAACCTCACCAAGGCCATGCTTAAATCCAGGATCAAAGTGGAGATCGACTTCTGGAAACAGAAAGCGAGGTTGAAATAGGACAGCGAGGGGGACAAAAACTCGAAGTACTTTCATGCATGCGTTAACGGGCGCAGACAGAAGCTTGCGATTCACAGGACAATCGATGACAATGGGAACATCATCACCGACCAAAAGAGCATCCACGAGGCAGCCACAGATTTCTATTCCAAACTTTTCTCCAAAGAGACGGTTCACAAAGTTACATCATTCCTTGACCAAATCCCCCTCCTTATCAATGACACCGACAACGCCCAGTTGAACCGCCTTTCCTCAGTTCAGGAAGTTAAAGACGCAGTGTGGGCCCTGAACGAGCACAATGTGCTAGGGCCGGACGGACTTTTGGGGGTATTCTTCCGATCATGCTGGGATATTGTCAAGCACGACATCACCGAAGCGACAATCGCCTTCTTCGAAGGCGCTATATACCCTAAAGCCATCTCTAGCGCCAACCTGATCCTAATTCCAAAAAAAGACAACCCGGAGTCATTCCGTGACTTCCGACCCATCAATCTTTGCAACTTCACCAACAAGATCATATCCAAGGTCATCACGACCAGAATGGCTGATATTCTTCCCAAAATTATCTCGGAGGAGCAATGCGGGTTTGTTCGTGGGAGGAACATCCAGGATAATATTATGCTAGCCCAGGAGTTAATTACCTGCATGAAATTCCCGGTGAGGGGAGGCAATATTGCAGTCAAAATCGACATGGAGAAAGCTTATGACAGACTGGATTGGCAATTCATGGTCTGGGTTTTCAGAGCTTTCGGTTTCTCGAAAACTTGGACCAATATCGTCTGGAGATCCATCAGCAACTCCTGGTTAATGGCCACACCGATAGATTTTTTAAATCCTACCGCGGGGTGAGACAAGGTGACCCATTATCCTCCAAAGTCTTCATCATAGCCGCAGACGCTCTGAGCAGGAACCTTAACAATATGGTCAACATCTCCAACTTTCAATACTATCATACATCCAGTGGCTGCCCAATCATCACCTATATGGCATTCGCAGACGACCTACTCATCTTCTCCTCCGGGGACGAAGGCGCAGTGGCGGTGATCCACATTACCCTGATAAGATACTCTAGATGCTCCAGACAGAAAATCAACCATTCCAAGAGCACCATCTACGCCCACCACAACACCAATAGAGACCACGCCAACAACCTATCCCAATTAACGTCCTTCTCAGTTGCCCAGCCCCCATTCTACTATCTCGGGTGCCCGTTAGTGTATGGGAAATCCAATGCCGGCACATTCGAGGATTTAATCACCAGAATCAGGAAGAAACTTGAAGGGTGGCACAATGCTACCTTATCCCCAGGCGATAAGATGATCCTCATCAATCACGTGCTATCCTCCATCCCCATACACACCCTAGCGGCGTGCTCGCCGCCCACTAAGGTTCTTTCTTCGATCGAACAGATCTTTTGTAACTTTTTCTGGGGACATAGCAATGGCCAGGACAAACATCACTGCACTAGCTGGGACTCTATGGCTCACCCGACAGGCGAGGGGGGACTGGGATTTACCAAACTCACCCACATTGTTAAAGCATTCTCGATGAAGCTGTGGTGGAAACTCCGCACGAGCAACAACTTATGGAGCAGGTTCTAAAAGCCAGATACCTCAAACAGATCCATCCCTCTATGGCCATTTACAACTGCAGATCATCGGCGGCTTGGCGCCGTATCCTTATCGACCGCGACCTTGCCGAGCCGGCGATACGACTCCAACTGGGAACGGGCGACTCCAACCCATTCCTTGAGCGATAGGTCAGAGACAGCATGATCCCGAGTCTTACGAAGACCCCCAGGGATTGTAGGATCAGAGACTTGTGGAACCCCTCTACCGACGACTGGAACTGGGACCAGGTTCAGCAGTGGTCCGGTAACGAGGCGGCCGATAGCATTCGTGCGAGAGAGTTACGCATCAGTGACGAGGTTGATGCGTTGAGATGGTCCCTCGAGGCATCGGGGGCTTTCTCGGTGAGGTCGACGAGATTAGCCATCCAGGGTGCCGTTCAGCCGTTCCTCCCCATCGCGCACTTTTGGCACTCCTGCATCCCCAAGAAGTGGTCCTTCCTCTTATGGAGAGTCATCAGAAAGAAACTACCGACAGACGACATCCTTAACACCATCGGGTTTAGCTTAGTGTCTGCCTGTTCCTGCTGCTCTGAGCGTCAGACGGAAACAATAGACCACATCTTCCGCCAGGGGACGCTTCTAGACAGGACTTGGAGAACCCTTAACCTGCTATTCAGCATCGAGCAGGGCGGTGGTCGCTTCCATGATCTACTGGCTTCCAGGGGCTCCGTCTCCCACGGCCACCAGATCGTCGCAGCGGCCGCTACTTGGGTCATATGGAAGAATCGCAACAAGGCGAGATTTGAAGGTCACCGGTTCTCGGCAGACCAGCTTCTGCGGGAAGTAGGCCGCCAATGCCGTAAGCGGAGTACCCTGTGCTCCCACAGTTCGAGAGCATTCTGGTCGGTGCTCCCTCCATACCTCGCGGGTTTGTTTTTGTTTCTCTGTCCAACCCCTTTTTTGGTATACCTGTATAGGCTTCGACATTTTGCGCCTTGTATACGGTTTTTGGGGAGCGATTTTTTGTCGCCTTTAATAAATTATGGGGGTTTATTTAAAAAAAATAAAATATATATATATATATATATATATATTATATATATATATATATATATATATATATATATATATATATATATATATATATATATATATATATATATATATTAAACCAAGGCATGTGGACAACGCCACCTAGCCGCCTCCGTGGGAGTGGAGGCTCGAGCCCGCGCCCTCACCTCCAAGTGCCAGCCACTACAAAAAAAGTATCTTTTTGAGACGACACTATTAGGAATACTAGTCTAAAAAGTCCTAAAAGTATAGTTCAAGGGACGGCTATATTTTTAGTAACAAAAAAAGTATTTTTTTGTGACAGATTCTAAAAATGGATCACTATTTGGGACTAATAAAAATTTCTGTTCCAAATAATTCACATTACCGTCCCAAATAGCTCGGCGGGAATGCCACACATTTGACGGCAAATTGTCAAATTTTATGGAGGGAAAGTTTACCTCCACATGTCTCCATCTTGACCGTTCAATCGGATGGCTTAATCTAGACCGTCCATCCTAAAACTTTCAGAACTTATTTCTCTGCACAAAGATACATATCGTCTCCCTCTCTCTCTCTCCCCTCATTCATTGTAATAATCTGAACGTTGCTCCGCCCCCTCTCTTCTTCCTCCCGACTCCCTCCACCGCTCATCTGAACGTCGGTTCTCCCGATTCCCTCCGCCGCTCATCCCGATTCCCTCCGACATCAACGCCTCCTCTGAACATCGAGATATATTTGTATAAATAAATTCTTTAGGGCTTGGTGTTTTTTAAGTTTTTTTAAATGCATCAATTTAGGTTTTTGTTACTCCCCGTTCCCAGTATACGTATTTTTAATACATGTACTGCTTAAATGTATTTATTTAATACTTATCATGTATTGTTTCGTATTTAAATCTCTTTAAATTCATGTTAATTAAATTCCTGCAATTAATTTTCTGTATTTTACTTCCTGCTTTTATTCTCTGCTTTAGCTTACTTTAGGTTTGGCCTAGGTTGGTTTATTTTTGGGTTATGGTGGTTCATCATGAACCGAACCCACCTACCACTACCCCTTCCATTTAAAGCCACCAAACACTTTCTTTCTCTTCATTACTCTCCTTCACCATTACTCTTCTTCTTTCTCATTACTCTCTCCACCTACCAAACCCATAGGTAAGTACATCTTGCTTCATCATGAGGACCTATTTTTATGGTTCCATTCTCTTCCTCTTGTGATTCTAAGAGAGTTTAGAACTTGGCATTTTTCGTTTTGAAGTTTTATTTTTAGTAGATCTAGAAATTAGTTATTTTCGGATTTTGGTGGTTTTGATCTATCAAACTTCTTTGTTTTCAAGTTTTTATGGTTCCATGTTGTAGAGAATTTTATTCTACCCAATTTTGACCTTTGCAAAGTTAGATTTGGACTTATTTTGACCAAGTTATGGACTTTTGAAGCCTTGGGTGTAACCAAGGAGTTCTTGCTGTTTTGGAGAAGACAGTGAGCAGTGTGCGCTAGCTTGCGCCACTGAGCTGCGCGCGCTCTTTAGCGCAGCGCAGTCCGATCCATACGCTGCCTTTTGGGAGCGTATGTCTTGCATACGCTCACTTGGGTGACAAGGAGTCGTATGGAGCCCATACGCTGCCTTTTGGGAGCGTATGTCTTACATACGCTCACTTGGGTGACAAGGAGTTGTATGGAGTCCATACGCTGCCTTTTGGAAGCGTATGACCTGAGCGTAGCTTGACTTGAGCGTAGCTTGACCTGAGCGTACGCTGACTTGAGCGTAGCTTGACCTGAGCGTACGCTGACTTGAGCGTAGCTTGACTTGAGCGTAGCTTGACCTGAGCGTACGCTGACTTGAGCGTAGCTTGACTTGAGCGTACGCTGACTTGAGCGTAGCTTGACTTAAGCGTAGCCTGACCTGAGCGTAGCCTGGCTTGAACATAGCCTGACTTGAGCGCAGCCTGTATATATTGATATTTTATTAGATATTTAACGTCCATTTTATATCCTTACGCCTTTTTGCATAAACTCGATATAATCATGATATGCTAATATTTCTGTTAAATATAGATTGTTACGTGGGATGTACCATGTGTCGTGAATTGAGTTATAGATACCCCGATTGACTGGATTTAAACCCTGAGAGTTGTAGACTCGACCCCACTGAATACTAGTTGACTTTCATGCCTTGTCACCATTGATAATGATTGTGACCTTGATTAATAATTGATCATGCGTTCCTAGTTGGAACTAAGAGACAGGCTAGTCGTCTTTGAATTGAATGAATGAGACACGTTCATATTAATTATGAACTATTGAAATCGACTGGCTAATCCCGAATATTGGCATACAGGCACATGCAGGCTTCAATTCATTTATTATTTATTTATCTTACCAAAGAAGCATGTGCACTTTATGGTCAAGGCATGATTACTCCGTGGTTAGTTTTGATTGTTGCATTACGCTATGTAAGACCTACAACATGACCGCACTGGTATCATTGTAGAGTTGCGCATATCGTACCCCGTACGAAAGTACTCATTCTGAATGACCATGATCCACGGTATGGTACTTCACTCAACATAGAGACTATTAAGTTAAATAAAATAATGATTGCATGGAGAGAATGGATTCCCGAGTTCTTACATGGCAGCCCTCTTGGGACTAGTAGTGCCCGACAGGCCGGTTGGTCCCCACAGATGCTGCAAATCTGCCACACGGGCAGGGAGCGGTATCTGGTTATATTATCTATTGAATATTGTATATTAATGACGGGCGTCCCGCTGGGACTCGTCTAATTCATGAATGGCGTAATTGATTGACTGGGTAAACTAGCCTTGCTTGCGCATAGTGAGAACTGAGAAATCCTTTATTGCATAATTCCAGGATAACTTGGGACTCACAATAGCAAGCCGTAGTAGTTGCCTGGCCGTTCAAATTGATTTGTGTGTGTACTGTACCTACTCTGTAACTTAACTGAGATGATCAGAATGTCAGGACATGACTGGCCAACTTCTGTCCTTGTTTGGTTGGGAGGTTGGTTCGAAGTGTCGTGATGTTGTGTGAGTCCTAGTATATAGCAGAGATCTATTATCATATTCTCTTATTACTGGCTTCATTCCTCATATCGTGCTTCCTTGTGGTACTTGCTATTAGAGGTCTAACCTCTCTGGTTTTGCATGGCCAGATTTAGAGCCGGTTCCCGAGGACTCAGCTGACTTCTACCTCCAAGATGGTCAACACTAGAGGGATGATCGCAGGAGGACTCGAGTGGGTTTCTTACTTCCCCGCCCGTTTTGCTATCTACTTTATACTTTACCGTTTGGCACCGACATGTTAGTCGGATTGTCTTGTACCTACTTTTGCATAATTGTAACTAAGTCAGGCTGCAGCTGCTAACAATTGTGTATACTTACTACATCATCTGGCTGTATTTTGTAAAGCCAGATATCAAGAACATTTTGACTGAGCGTTTGGGACGCCTTACTGCTTTATCTCACATGTTCTCTATTTCTGTTTCTTGTTTGAATGATTGAGACAATAGAAGTAAAGTGACCATAGGGAGACTTTCATGTAGTATGCACCCCCTCGTCTTGTAGACAACATTGATCGTATTATACGGTATTCATCTACCCGTAATACGTAGCTGGCTGAGTCATTCCCCCGCTCTCCAGTATTCTGGTTCTGGGGCGTGACAGTTTTATTCCTTCAATAACATGTATCGTATGGAGTTTTTTCCTTCAATTTCTTTAGGGTTGTGTTAATTTTAGCCTTTTAAACATTTTTTAGGTATTTTTAAGGTATTTTGGGCGGGTTTATACCTAGATAACCCAAAGAAAATGTTGGGAACCTCTTCCCTGAACACTAGAATGTTGGGTGCTTCGAGCGGAATTAACCATGCTCGAAGCTCTCTAATGGAGGAAATCCTCAATTAACAGAAAGAAGAAGATGAAGAAGGAAGAACAAGCTAAGTAATTGTATTTCTAATTTTCAGAAGATTGCTATTGTCTAAATTTCTTGATTACATGCTCACTATTATTTATACTCTCTCCACATGACAGCTAGAGGTTGCTGACTAAGCAATGCTGATTCAAAGGAAATACTGACAAGGCTAACTGCCTAACTGACCCAACTACTTCTGGACTTGGGCAAGTAACTGGCTGCTGCTCCTTCAAGTTGCATAAACTTGTTCCTTCCTTCTGCCCAGGTGAGCTTATAGGATCTGGATTTGGATCCTATCAATACCTCCTCCTTAATTTGACCTTGCCTCAAGGTCAAAGTGTGAAAATGCCCTAATGAACTTGTCATAAGCCATCCAAGTTGCAGTATTGCCATCCTTCCACTGAACCAAGAGTTCAACTGCTGCTCTATTTCCTTTTTTGACCATTCTTCTGTCAACTATTTCTTTAGGCTCTAATATAGCCTCCACCACATCACTTGGGACTCCAGCTTCAACTGTAGCAGTCTGTTTAATGTGTTTCTTGAGTTTGGGATACATGGAACACTGGATGTATCTGAGAGTCTTGTGGAAGATCCAACCTGTAAGCCATTGTTCCATTTTCTCCATTACTTGGTAAGGACCAAAATATTTAGGGGATAACTTTTGTGACCTCCTATGTGCTACAGAAACTTGTCTGTAGGACTGTAATTTGAGGAAAACCCAATCCCCTGCTTCAAAACTTCTGTCTATTCTATGGAGATTTGCAAATCTCTTCATTCTGTCCTGCGCCAGGATCAAATTATCCTTAAGGATTTGTAAGGTACTTTCCCTTGTAGCCAAGGTCTCTGCAACCTCCACTACCAGAATAAGTCGTTTTAGCGACGCCTAAAGACGTCGCTAAAACGACAATTTTCGTCGCTAAAAATATTTAGCGTCAAAATTACCGACGTTTCGGGCTGGTCGCAGAAATGTAAGTCGCTGATCTTCTAAACGTCGCCAAACGTCGCAATTATCGACATTTGCCGACGTATTTATACGTCGGTATAATGCCGACGTCTACCGTCGTGTCGTCGGTGGCTTTGCGACATAATATTTCGTGTCGCTACGAGTCGGTAAATTTACCGACGAATTACCGTCGAATCGTCGGTGATTTAGTGACATGTACAAAGTCGCTTAACGTCGGTAAATCCTGGGAATTCCTGGGGATGATTAGCGACGTTTACCGACGTCCTCCGACATATATTGACGTCGCTAAACGTCGATAGCCTGGATAATATTAATTATCTACCGACGTTTACCGACGCAACATTACGTCGGAGGACGTCGGTAAATGTCGGTAAACGTCGCTAAATCTGCAAAAAAAAATAAAAAAAATAAACTACAGAATGTCCATTTCTCCCTGCAGTTTAAAAAGCTAACCATTTTTCACTGTAGAATAGGATCCAAACAATCACAGAATGTCCATTTCTCACTGTACACAGGTTTCAGTCCTTATAACCAAGTCTACAACAATCACACAATGTCCAGTTCTCAGAATGGCTCAGAACACAACCCAAAATTCACACAATGTCCAAGTCTACAACAATCATTCTAGCAATGTCCAAATCTGTATCGTAAGACAAACTAAACATAATCAGTTCTATTTCACAAGCTTAATTGCCAAGTATGGGAACGAATGGCTCAGAACACAACCCAAAATTCATTCTAGCGTACATTAGTGTGAATCATCTATGTTCTGTACATATGGTGTAGTATATGTTCTTATCGTATCTAGTATCTGAAGGATATAACAGAATCAAGATGAACTCACATAATGTAATACTAAGACATCATCTATTACTATATAAGATATAGTGATAGGTTGTCGTATCATCATTGCTGAGGGATGAGGGTCGGAGGACAGTCAACTTTATCTACGGATACATAGTTTCTGTCTCGCCAGTCGAATGGCTTAATTGCCAAGTATGGGAACGAATGGCTCAGAACACAACCCAAAATTCATTCTAGCATACATTAGTGTGAATCATCTATGTTCTGTACATATGGTGTAGTATATGTTCTTATCGTATCTAGTATCTGAAGAATGTAACAGAATTAAGATGAACTCACATAATGTAATACTAAGACATCATCTACTACTATATAAGATATAGTGATAGGTTGTCGTATCATCATTGCCGAAGGATGAGGGTCGGAGGACGTCGGTAAACGTCGGTAAACGTCACTAAATCTGCAAAAAAAAAAATAAAAAAATAAAATACAGAATATCCATTTCTCCCTGCAGTTTAAAAAGATAACCATTTCTCACTGTAGAATAGGATCCAAACAATCACAGAATGTCCATTTCTCGCTGTACACAGGTTTCAGTCCCTATAACCAAGTCTACAACAATCACACAAAATATGGGAACGAATGGCTCAGAACACAACCCAAAATTCATTCTAGCATACATTAGTGTGAATCATCTATGTTCTGTACATATGGTGTAGTATATGTTCTTATCGTATCTAGTATCTGAAGAATGTAACAGAATCAAGATGAACTCACATAATGTAATACTAAGACATCATCTACTACTATATAAGATATAGTGATAGGTTGTCGTATCATCATTGTCGAGGGATGAGGGTCGGAGGACAGTCAACTTTATCTACGACTACATAGTTTCTGCCTCGCCAGTCGAATGGCTGCAGGGACTATGTCCTGATCACCATGTCGTACCATAAATTAATGCAAATGGAGCTGGAGCCAAAATACAGAAACCAAAATATGATATCCACCTCAAGTGTAGAGTCGGGGGAGAAGATCTTTTCCACCCTCTCCCTCTCTCACGCTATCAACGTCACAACTTTTCTACCTCAAGTTATGATCAAGCATTTTCCTTCTCCTCTCCTCCACCATGGCTCTGAACCTATCTGCTCCTCCCTACTTCCCTTCTTCTTATTTGACTCTCTCAGCCACATATGATATCCAGCTCAAGTGTAGAGTCGGGGGAGAAGAAGTGGACAGAAAGAGGAGGGGGAAGCAGCACAGCCGGCGGCATGACCCGGAGGAAGTACATAGGTTTTCTTCAACATACGTAGGAGAACTATAAGGATATATCTTTTCACAACATATCACCTTGTCAAAGACCCTTAATGTGACAACCATGTTACCGCGGTGTCGGAAGACTAACATGTCATAATTTTCTAAGCCGTGTGTTTTGACATAATCCTCCAACCGGATTTCAGTTCTATGTAATAATGCAAGATTACGACATAGGAGGAAAGAGTTGGGAGGATTATGTCGAAACACACGGCTTAGAAAATTATGACATGTTAGTCATCCGACACCGCGGTAGCATGGTTGTCACATTAAGGGTCTTTGACAAGATGACATATTGTGAAAAGATATATCCTTATATTTTTTCTACGGATTTGAAGAAAACAACTGTACTTCCTCCGGGTCATACCGCCGGCTGTGCTGCTTCCCCCTCCTCTTCCTGCCCACTTCTTCTCTCCCGACTCTACACTTGAGGTGGATATCATATGTGCCTGAGAGAGTCAAATAAGAAGAAGGGAAGTAGGGAGGAGCAGATGGGTCCAGAGCTATGGTGGAGGAGAGGAGAAGGCAAAACTGAATCAGCAGTCTTCCGGATTGTCCTCATCAAGGCATAACGGGCTGCTCAGCGTGCCCAGCTTCTTCAACTTCTCGCTGGCTGCAGAGTCGAAATGGGAATGGGTCCTCTTTGCCGGCCCGGAGCTTTGACTCGCACTCGTCGCCGTGCTACCGGTTTCCTCTCCTTCTCTGACGCGGGTCATAAGAAAAGAAATTTCGTACCTCTTCTTCATATAAACATCATTGCCGCCTTGTACTCGAGCCTCCTCGTCTGTGACGCTATCCAACTTCTCGGAGTCATCGGAGAAGGAGTCGAATGAGTCGGCGGTGATAGCAGATGATTGCAAGACAGGGAGCAAAAAGACAGGCGAAGAAGAGGACGATACGAGTCGAATGGGAGATTCGAGTGACAATGTAGGCACCGAGAAGTCGGATAGCGTCACAGACGAGGAGGCTCGAGTATAAGGCGGCAATGATGTTTATGTGAAGAAGAGGGACGAAATTTCTTTTCTTATGACCCGCGTCAGAGGAGGAGAGAAAACCGGTAGCGCGGAGACGAGTGCGAGTCAGAGCTCCGGGCCGGCCAAGAGGACCCGTTCCCATTTCTACTCTGCAGCCAGCGAGAAGTTGAAGAAGCTGGGCACGCTGAGCAGCCCGTTATGCCTTGATGAGGACGATCCGAAAGACAATGCTGATTCAGTTTTGCCTTCCTTGGATGGTATTGATTCTGTAGATCCGTGTATAAAAGAGGAAGAGATTGAGAGTAGAGTGGACCCGGAGGGAAATGAGAGATTGGAAGCTGGATCAATATCCAAGAAGCGAAAGAGAGTCGAGGATTCTGATAGGTTGTCGTATCATCATTGCCGAGGGATGAGGGTCGGAGGACAGTCAACTTTATCTACGGCTACATAGTTTCTTCCTCGCCAGTCGAATGGCTGTAGGGACTATGTCATGATCACCATGTCGTACCGTAGATTAATGCAAATAGAGCTGGAGCTGGAGCCAAAATACAGAAACCAAAATACAAAATACAGAATCCAAAATACAAAATATAAAATACAGAAACCAAAATACAAAATACAGAAACCAAAATACAAAATACAGAAACCAAAATACAAAATACAAAAACCAAAATACAAAATACAGAAACCAAAATACAAAACATAGAATCCAAAATAGGACCCTCTGTGAGAATGGATGGCTCAGAACACAACCCAACCGGAGAGGATACTCTGAGAGATCCATCTGAGAGGGACGTATACTCTGAGAGATCACCTTTACAAAAATGATATCAGTAGTGGGATTGAGTGCTGGAGGAGATATTATCAGAATATACGTCCTACTCAGATGGGTCTCTCACCGTTACTATTTTTCCTGACAGCATGGTAGATGTGCTCTGTCCACAGATTCTTGTTTCGAGCCAAAACTTTGTCCCGGAGCTCAAGTGGACATCCTTGGTGTAGAGCTCGAGTGAGAGGTTCCTGACAGCATGGTGGTCTCCTTTGTCAAAGTATCCGTGCTCGTCCCACAACCAATGTGGGATGAGCACGGATACTTTGACAAAGGAGACCACTATATGCTGTCAGGAACCTCTCACTCGAGCTCTACACCAAAGATGTCCACTTGAGCTCCCGGGCAAAGTTTTGGCTCGGAGCAAGAATCTGTTGAGGGAGCACATCCACCATGCCGTCAGAAAAAATATTAACGGTGAGAGACCCATCTGAGTAGGACGTATACTCTGATAATATCTCCTCCAACACTCAATCCCACTACTGATATAATTCTTGTAAAGGTGATCTCTCAGAGTATACGTCCCTCTCAGATGGATCTCTCAGAGTATCCTCTCCGGTTGGTTGTCATATCATCATTGCCGAGGAATGAGGGTCGGAGGACAGTCGACTTTATCTACGGATACATAGTTTCTTTCTCGCCAGTCGAATGGCTGCAGGGACTATGTCCTGATCACCATGTCGTAGTCCAATACAATCCAGAGATTGACACAGTACTAATTCATATATGTAGTCCAATACAAATAGTCTAATACAAAAACAACCCAATACAAATAGTCCAATACAAATAAGAACTAATAGCTAATGAGAACCACGCTGCTCACGCAAACGCTCAGTGATACGATCACGCAACCACCTCGAAAAAGCGAGATCTTTGGCGTGAGGAGAGATGTCGTCCCTTGCAAGTGTTGCACGAATAGAACTCCCGGTCTCACTAGCTACCGGTGCTGGATGAATAGAACTTCCGGTCTCACTAGCAACCGGTGCCACTTCCTCCTTAACTGTAGGAGGAGCCACCTCAACATTCACTATTTCCCTCAAACGACGTGCCGCTCCTCGGGTCATGGGTGCCATCTGGTAAGATCGATAGTCACAAATAATATAATTGTAACATAAACAAGCTAAAGGAACCATCATGTAATTTGAGTACATTTTCGAAAGCAGAGGGGTGAGGGTCGGATGACAGTCAACTTTATCTTCGACTACATAGTTTCTGCCTCGCCAGTCGAATGGCTGCAGGGACTATGTCCAGATCACCATGTCGTACCGTTGATTAATGCAAATGGAGCTGGAGCTGGAGCCAAAATACAGTTGGTACTAACCTCAATAGAACAAACACTCTCACAGCTCAAAATACTAATACATGCTCACGCCTTACTCTTTTCACACTCCCTTTCAAACACAAACACACACCTATATGTTCTCTTATACATGTTGCCATGTTACCTTTAAAAATAGGAAACCCTTGTTGTCTATAATAAGACACAATTTACCAAAGAGAACCATATTGTAGAACTCACATTTTAAGACAATAGATGAAGGAAGACTTGTATGGAGGATCGATTGGGTTGAGCGATGTCATTTTATTCTACAAAGAGAACCATACTGTAGAACTCATACTGTAGAACTCACACTTTAACACAATTCTACAAAGAGTTGTCATAGGGTGTTGAGCGATGTTATTTTATTCTTTTCTTCTTCTTCTTCTTGGGATTTTTGAGTATTGGATCTTGAGAGACATATATAGCTAGAACTTACGAAGAATGGAGTACCATACTTCAACAAATAGATGTTGACTAATTGGTTCATATACTTGTTGTCTAAAATAAGTGTAGGAATGTTGCAAGGTGAAACAATGTATCAAACACTATATCGAAACCCAAACCCAATATGCAAATCCAAATTAATACGAAAATACACAAGTGTATGTAGGGGATTAAGTGTACAGAGGTGAAATACATATATATGCATGCTTGGGGGTGTCTACGTGTCCAACAAATGGACACAAAGTGTCCAAAACCTAACGAACAGACTGTATCAGTGAACACATGGTCGTAATGTGTCTCCGTGTCCATTTTGGACACGAAAAACACCTCAATTAGGGTTAGGGTTTACCTTCAGTCTCCTTGTGGTGGTGGAAGAGGAGGAGGAGGATAAGTTCGGTGGTGGAGGAGGAGGAGATTAAGTGTACAGAGGTGAAATACATATATATGCAAGCTTGGGGGTGTCCACGTGTCCAACAAATGGACACAAAGTGTCCAAAACCTCACGAACACACTGTATCAGTGAACACATGGTCGTAATGTGTCTCCGTGTCCATTTTAGACACGAAAAACACCTCAATTAGGGTTAGGGTTTACCTTCAGTCTCCTCGCGGTGGTGGTGGAGGAGGAGGAGGAGGATCTCGCGGTGGAGAAGGAGAAGGGGCTCGCGGTGGAAGAGGAGGAGGAGAACGGGCTCGCCGGAGGGAGAAGAAGGGGCTTGCGGTGGAGGAGGAGGATGAGCGGCGCCGGAGGGAAGGGGTGGCTGTCGTCGAGGTCGGGGAAGAGGGGCGGGAACAAAAAATTTGGGGAGAGGGAGAAATGAAAAGTCGAACCGAGGAAACCCTTTTTATCAGAAATTAGCGACGTCCGAAAATATGTCGCAAAGTGTCAGTATTCGTTTAATATTCGACGACTTAATAATCTTTGCGACGCTAAACATCGCTGAACTAATAAAACTAGCGACGTTTTCCGACAAATCAACGACGTTGGTTTTTATTACACTAAAGGTAGTCGCAATATGTCGCTGTTTGTCGCTATCAGCGACGTATTGTGACGCATAGTTTAGGAGTCGCTAAATCCAAAAATATTAGCGACATTTTAAGTCGGCGTCGCTAATGTCGTCGCTGATATGACTTATTTTGGTAGTGCTCCTTGTCTTGGACCATCTCAGGTAGATATGTGAGTATGTTCGGAGGAGACCTCCCATAGATTGCTTCGAAAGGAGTAACTTTGGTGGCTGTATGCCAATTGGTGTTAAACCAATACTCAGCCCATGGCAACAATTTACTCCACTCCTTAGGTTTGTGATTACAGAAACATCTCAAGTACCCTTCCACACACCTATTGGTTACTTCAGTTTACCCATCTGACTGTGGGTGATAAGCAGTAGAATACTGCAATTGGGTTCCTTGTATTTTAAAGAGTTCAGTCCAAAACTGATTTGTAAAGATAGTATCCCTGTCACTAACAACAGTCTTTGGCATATGAAGCTTAAAAACTCCCTCTACAAACACCTGTGCTACCATAGCAGCTGTAAAGGGATGGCTCAAAGCAAATAGCATGTATTTAGCAAGTCTGTCCACTACCACAAATATGGTGGACTTGTGATGACTCAAAGATAACCCTTCTATAAAGTCCATTGAGATGTCTTCCCATACTCTTTCAGGAATAGGTAATGGTTGTAATAGGCCTGCAGGTGAGGAACTCTCCTGTTTATTCCTCTGACATACCTCACAAGCCTGTATGTATCTCTTGACATCAGTCTTCATACCCTTCCAGTAGCATACCTTCCTTAGCCTATGTAATGTTTTCAATATATACTCCTGAATGTCCAGCAGTAAGAACATCATAATGCTCTTTGATCGTGGTTACAGAAAATTCAGATTTTGGGGCTACCCATAGTCTGTTTTTAAAGTACAGAAGCCCCCCATGCAATGAATATTTTGTGGGATTTAACTCATACTTCCCATCTCTTCAACTGAGTTTGATACTTTGATAAATGAGCCATTTGTTTTTGAATTGTTCAACCCAGCTGGCAGTAATTAATGTGACTGCTGAGACTTGTACTTCTCCATATCTAGACAAACTGTCAGCTGTACTGTTGTCTTTTCCCCTTTTATACTCAACTCTGAATTGGTATCCATATAGCTTCAGGATCCACTTGTACTTAGCCTCTGTGTAGACCCTTTATTCTAACATATACTTTAAGGACTTGTGGTCAGTCCTAATGAGAAACACCCTTCCCCAAAGATATTGATTCCACTTTTTGACTGCCAGTAAGATAGCAAGCATCTCTATCTCATATGTGGATAGGATCTTGGCTCTTCCTTTTAACCCTTGACTGAGATAGGCTATTGGTCTATCCTCCTACATCAGAACAACACCTATTCCATTCCCAGAAGCATCACACTCAAGTATAAACTCACTATTAAAGTCTGGCATTCTCAATACTGGAGGTTGGGTTAAAGCAGTTTTCAAGTTGTTAAAAGTCTCTTGAGCTTGTAGACTCCACTTAAAAGAGTCTTTCTTGAGCAAATTGTTCAAGGGACAAGCTATGTTGCCATATCCCTTAATGAATCTCCTATAATAACCTGTTAAGCCAAGAAATCCCTTAAACTCTTTGATGGTTTTAGGAGGTGGCCACTGTACCACTGCTCTAATTTTTTCCCTGTCAACCTTAATTCCTTCTTCAGAAATTACATGTCCCAAATACCCAACTTGATTCTGCATGAAATAACACTTGCTCTTTTTGATTATGAGATTATTCTCCTTCAGTTTCTGAAATACTCTATGTAAGTGCTCCCAATGTTCTTCCTTGTTCCTGCTATAGACATCGATCATGTGAACTCTCAACATCAAAATGTGTAATGATACCTGGAAATGTGTGATGGCACCATAGTACAAAGTTAGTAATAAATTTCTTAAGGTGGTCACTGTAAACACAAATCCAGCATTAATTTCAAAGTATGTATAGACAATGGTCCTCTTCCTCTCTTTCAGCCTGTCACCGTACGCCCTCCGTCAACACAAATGATTTGGCATGTAATGTAAGAAGCAGCAGGCATTCAAAGAAATGTCGCTAGAGAAGCCACCTCCTTGGTCTCTCCGATGCGTCCTAGAGGAACATGAGAGATCCTTTTTTCCAGTTCACTCTCGTCCATCACAAACTGTTGAAAGCAATAAAATAATATATACTAGAGAACTTGGTTGGTACATTAACAATTTTTACCGTTTCTCCTTCAAAAGCTCATAACAGTTTCTCCGGTTGTGGAGACGTGTTTTAACTTTTAAATGCTGAATATATCATGGCTTGTTGAGAAACTTCTAGATAGCTGATTAAGTGTTGATGTTTTATTTGAATGTGTTTAAACAATTGGCATTTGGTTTCTTTATCTGTCTTTTCATTTGATGCTATATGAGTTTTGTTCTTTTCCTCCATGAAGAGAAAAATCAGTATATATCTATCAATTTCACTTATTAGTTCTTTTTTGAGCTAAAGAATAGTTGCAAGAAATCCAGCAAAGATTGTTGGACAGGTAGGAGAGAAAAATTCGTCTCTGACCATGAACCATGGTTTGTTTCTTATATACTTTTTCCCACTTTTTAGTTATCTGGCAGAATGCATCATGAAGCATTAAGCATGCTTAGAATCTATATTCATGTGCCATTAAACTTTTTCCTGAAGATATTTTTGTTGTTTGTTCAACAAAAAAAATACCAGATGCTACAAAGGATTTTTTCGAGCATATAGCCATTTGTTCTGCTTAAGGGAAAGCTAATGGTGAGTGTTTGTTTAAAGCAAAAAGTTGAAGAGTATTAGCAATTATAAGATCACGTCTTAAGAGTACAGGGAATTTATATCTGAAGGTCCTTTTTAGTTTTCTGGTATTAACTATCTGTGTGAAGTGAAAACTTATTTACACTCAAAGCTGCAATCTGCATTGTATTTTACCAAGTAAACCAAACATGGTCGCCCTTCCTACGGCACCATGTTAAGAATTTTTTGATCAACTAGTGTGAAAGTTTAGACATGTTACAATTTTAAAAATGAATTTGGATCCTCTCCACTAAATCATTGGAGAGAGCACTAAAATTTTGATAGCCATCCATCTTATTGGGCAGTTTGGTTACATCAATTTAAGTTGTCCTAGTGATCATGAAAGCGTATAGAGAAAGCTTATATAGATCTTTGAAAAGAAGGTTTGTATGTTGTGTGTTCTGTGTGTAGGTAAAAATATTAAGTCCATGATGAGTTGTTAAGGTTTCATATGTTTTCTTGGGCCACATGTGACCTGCCATGGCAGCTTTGGCTGTCTGTTTGATGATTCCATGTAGTAATAATAGTCCTCTATGATTATCCAATATTAAACATATAATATTACATCTATATATGGATGTAAGCTCTCTCTGATGTTGCTCAAAGCATTACAACACCAGTTATGTTTACCTTTTTAGCGTGTAAAGGTTTATCGCTTGAATGATGATGGAAAATAGGATGACCAGGGAATTTTTTCAAACACGTAAGTATGAATACATGTAATTTTTTCAAACACGTAACAAATTCATAAGAATTTATGCATGTGTGTCAAGTAGACAAGAGGCATGGACATGGACTTGTGACACAAACAGTGTTGTTCTTCATCACTATATATTTAAAATTATTCTTATAGCATGAACTGACTTCTGAAAGTTTAGTATCACTACAACTAATTCTTTTTTTCTTAAGAATATGTTGATACTGATACGATATGGGCTATAACAATACGATTTGGTTGGTCCAAATCCCATACCAACTGCTACCAATACTGACCATTGGGCGTCTCTTTTTCAGTCAATTTGACAAGATAATACATGGAGGAAACCAAGATGAAAAGCTGCTATAGGTAGTTCAATTTTCTTGTTTTATACTGATTTAGACATATACCGGTGTCTTTGTAATATCTTAATGTCATTGCAAGAAGATTTCTCTGATACTGTTCTTAGATGTTCCTGAGGATTCACTAATAATAAAGGAAGAGGTATTTGGTCCCTTGCTTTCGATTATCACAATATGTTGAATAATCCTCTGTTCATGAACATATTACTTCTCATTTTATATCCAAAACTAACAATCTTGTCGTTAGTCTAAAACCTTCAAAGCTATGATGTGTATATTGGAATATAAGATGCAAGTATCCTAAGAAGAAATTTCTGTTTTGATTTGTTAAAGTTGACAAGATTGAAGACAATTTGTTGTGATAAACTTGAGAACCAAACCTCTTGTTGCCTATCTCTTCACCAAGAACAAGAAGCTAGAGAGCATATTTGTGGAAAGAGTTACTTCTTGAGGAATGCTAATCAAGGACACATTGTTACATGTAATGTTCACATTTATCAACAACTTATACATTTCTATTTCAACCCACCAACTACGTATATCCATGCTCGTGTTCCGAGTTGACAACAAGTGCAAGTGCTCTCTCCATGTTCCGAGTTGACAACCGGGATTTAGGACCAGCATTTTCTTTCATGAATGGCTAGGAACCAAATGATCTGACTCATAAGAAAATAAGGCTAGGTTTGAGACAGTAGAAAGGATACAACAATTCCTATGTAGATATTTGAGTAAAAGAATATACATTTGAGTACAAAATATTTGCCATCTTTAGCTTTTAAAAGAAGCGTTGTCGCAAGACCACAAAATACGAGTTGGAACAAATAGAACAATCTTTTTGGTTAAAGAGTTTAAGCCCTTTTTTAAACCTGACACCGACATGTTGCTTCTTTGAAAAGTTGGCACATACGCATAAAAATTTGGTTGTATACCTTGTCATTTTGGAGACTGGACTTAAGATTGATTTGCCCCAGTTTGCTATACACCTGTAACAAGTGCTAATTTCTTCGAGTTCTTGTTTCAATACTTTTTATGAATATTATTTTTTAGTTATTCATCACAGGATTTGAGTTGTCTTAACAACTCATGAATTTGTATGCATAGTAGTTGCTTTTCTTATTGTTTAGCGATTCAATTTAATTGTAGATTTTCAAACATTTCTTTCACTGATGTTCGTTTTCTTGTTTGTGTGATGTATTGTGTTTTGGATTTATTTTGGAAATGATGGTAAAAGATGCTTAATGTTAAGCTTTTTTGTTGTTTATCAATTGAACGTTATAGTTATATATGATTTTGTTGTGTTCTACAATGTGGTAAAGAATGCTTGATGTTGTTAAGCTTTTTTTGTATGGGAGCTCCGATATCTGGAGATACATCTGAGGACAAGCATGACAACGACCATGGACATATGAATTATGTTATATGTGTATCTAAATTGTATATTTTATAGCTGGAAAATGCAAACAATAATTTCATATGGATTACTTTTGGGACGGTTATTTAATTGTCCTAGATATAAACGACATCCTTTTGTGACGCTGGCAAATTTTTCTAGGACGGATGTTATTTATCACAAACTCTTTTATTTTAGGACAGTTTAGTAAACTGTCATAAACATATAATAATTCAAACTCTTTTGGTACTGTTAGATTTTTCGACCCTAAAACCAAATTAGGACGGTATTTTCCATCCTAAAACTTTTTGCCATGCCACCCTAATAGCACTGTTACATGTCGTCCTAAAATTCGTCCCAAATTACGATTTAGGACTGATTTGGGCCTTTTTAAGACGGATTTTTGGCGTCCCAGAAAGACACTTTTTTTGTAGTGCGGTCTTATCGGTGCGCCACCGCGCCACTGGCATATATATATATATATATATATATATATATATATATATATATATATATATATATATATATTTTACGGCTGCCCATCCTCTCCAGGGCTCGGATAGATCGATTGAGGCGTCACCCATTGCGCTCGATAAGGCCGCTGGATCCTTGTGCCCGTCTCACCGTCCTGGGAAGTCTCCTTCCCCGGCAGCTCTTCCGCCCCCCTGCGGAGAGATTCAGAATCCTCCCTCATCCGGAGCAGCCCAGCTTTCCTACGCCGCCAAGCTGCGCCCGGACTTAGCCTCAGCCAATGGTCTCCTTTTTTTCGGACGTCTCCCTCCCGGACATTGAGTACTCCTAGGAGCCCACAGTGCCTTTGGTTCCGTTTTCCGAAGCGGAACTATCCTCTCTTTCAACCTCTTTCCCCCACACTTTCATACTCAAATTTTCGAATGGCTGCCCCAAACTCTCCAGAGTGCAGGAGACGATTGCCAGTTGGAGACTCTCAGCAGAATACCGCGTGGCCCCCCTCGACCCTAGACATATTCTTCTCCACCTATCATCCGACGGCGACCACAGGACCGTATGGTCCAAAGGAACATGCAGAATTGATCCCAGCAGAGGAAGATCATCAAGTGGTCAGCTGGTTTTAGCACCAAAGAAGACTCAGCGCAGGTCGCCGCCTGGATTACCCGGCCAAATCTTTCTCTCATTTGCTTTGTCCCAACTGCGCTTAGGCGTATAGCCAACTCCTTCGGAACATATGTAGCCACAGCGCCTGAGACCAGCAACCTCACCAAAGCTCACTATGCCAAAATTTGCATGGAAATTGACCTCACCATCGAACCGCCAAATTTTATCTCTATCGAGCTGGGTAACCAAACCCACATACAACAAATCCTCTACGACAAACAGATTATGTTCTGTAACCACGTAACCACTGTCATTTAAGAGGTCACCTCCCTAAGCACTGCCACCATCTGCACCCGGAACTAAAAAAGAAAGCTCCCCGGAATGACACCCAACCAACAGAGGGGAGGACTCCCAAGCCACCCCTCCTACCTCTTCCGAACTCACACACTCGATTCGGATCCAGCGACGAAAAGTCAGAGAAGAGTGAATCCTCCAGCAAAGTATTGGTCCCCTTCAACACCCAAGCCATAACTCTCTCCAACCAATTTGATGCCCTCGACTCAGGAGACACGGAATCGGAGACAGAATCCCCCCAGGTCGACCGTGCTCTCATCGAGGCGCCCACCAACCCGGAGGATGTAGAGGCGACCATTGCCACCGTTGACGCAGATCAACAACAAACTAACGAAGACGCGGTGGAAGAAGCCCTAGCAATTCTAGGACCAGACCCAGTGCAGTGAGGACTACAGGTCCTAGAAGCAGGCTATCCGCTACAGCATACTATTCTCCGGATAGGGAATGCCAATGACTCCATAGTGATCCCTCCCGAGAATCCAATCCTGGACTTCGCTTGGGAATCAGTAAGCCCTCCCCCGAACCCACAAGAGCAATCTATTAGCGAACCCCCCACCTCGACAAAGACAGGAGCACCAGTCACTGAGGCCAAGGTCAAACAAGGTACAACAGAAACCACAACCATCCAAACTAGATCCGCCGCCAAGCGGATCAAAAAACCTACCCACAACACCCTTAATGCTTAACATCCTCTCCTGGAATGTCCGCGGCCTGGCGAACAAACCTACAATAAGGAGAATAACCACCCTGCGAAAAATCCACAAGATAGACATCCTCATTATTCTAGAACCCAAAATTCCCCCCAAAAGATTAAAATCTATCCAATTGCAACTAGGCCTCCCCACGGCCGTAGCAGGCAGATACGTCATTTGGATCCTCTGCACGGAGGACGTCAATATTGGAGTCATCCAGGACTCCGGGCAGGCTCTCTCCTGCTGGTTTCAACACCCCATGATCCCAGAGCGCGCCATCATCTCAGCAGTCCATGGTAGCTGCGATATCACAGAGAGAAAACACCTCTGGAATGACCTACTTGACATCAACTCCCACCACAGCAACACACCGTGGCTCTGTATTGGGGACTTTAACACAGTTACTTATAGAGATGAGAAAATCGGTGGGTGCCCATCCCATGCCGGCCATGCAAGATTTTAAGAACTTCATCTTCAATGCTCAACTAGATCCCCTCCAGTTCACAGGCAACGCCTTCACCTGGTACAACTTACAGGAAGGCGATCGTCGACAATATTCTCGACTGGACAGGGCCCTCACGAATGCCTTCTGGCACGGAATAGGGTTCACTAGCAACCTGTCCCACCTCAACTCCTCTGAATCTGACCACGCCCCTCTGCTGGTTGAAATTAAAAACAATACCAATCCATTCAAAAAAAACTTCCAATTCCTCGACTTCTGGACCGAGCAGCCACAATTTTTTGGCATAGTAACGGAAGCGTGGAACCGCTAGGACTCTTCCAACCCCCTCTCTAGAGTGAGCAACAAGCTCAAAGCTACAAGAAGAGCTCTGTCCTATTGGAGCAAACAAGCCTATGGGGACATCTTTTAAGCTGTTAGGGTTGCAGAGGACGATGTCACCCATGCCGAAGCCAAGTTCGCCTTGGATCGCTCCTTAGCGGCCAGGAAAGCACTGAACCTCACCAAGGTTATGCTTAAATTCAGGCTCAAAGTGGAGACTGATTTCTGGAAGCAGAAAGCGAGGTTGAAATGGGACAGCGAGGGGGATAAAAACTCAAAATATTTTCATCGCTGCGTCAATGGCCGCAGACAAAAACATTCGATTCACAATACCGACGACGACAACGGGGACATCATCACTGACCAAAAGAGCATCCAAGCAGCAGCCACGAATTTCTATTCCAAACTATTCTCCAAAGAAACGGTTCACAAAGATAGCTCGTTCCTTGATCAAATCCCCCCTCATTAATGCTACCGACAACGCCCAGTTGGAACGAGCCCCTACTGCCCAGAAGGTAAAAGATGCTGTGTGGGCTCTGAACGAGCACAGTGCACCAGGCCCGGACGGCTTCTCGGGGGTATTCTTTTGCACTTGCTGGGATATTATCCAACAAGACATCACTGTCACGCCCCAGAACCAGAATACTGGAGAGCGGGGGCAGACATAGCCAGCTACGTATATGAAATGGAATCCATCTCGCTATACGGTCACGGCTGTCTAGAATACATGAGGGTTTATCTACAAGCCAGCAGTCTCTTAAGGTCATGAACAAGCCTATTGTCTCAATCACAAGCAACTAAGTAAAAGTTACAAGATGTATAATCATTAAATATACAATAATAAGGCATCCCAAATATTACATATTCAGCTGATCATGAAGCTAGTCGTTACAAAATGTTAGGACTAGCAAGAGTTTAGTCATACATGATCAACCTTAGGATTTGTCAATCATGTTACAGCCCGTAGGCAGACAGTAAGTAAATACAATCGAGCTAAACAGGTGCTCGTCGGCTAAACGCCTCAAAAGAATATTTTTACAATAAAGTGGGGGATCCAAAAATAAACCCACTCGTTGTCAGGGTTCCGTCTAGTGGCCACCATCTGGCTGGAAGGTCGGTAGATCCTCTGGAGCTGCTCCGAAATCTGGCCATACAAAACCAGCTGGGTCAGACCCCAGAAAGAGCAAGTGCCACAAAGGAGCTTCACTTAAGAACTAAAACCAGCAATCAGCACAGAAATATAAATAATATAGTAAAGACAGGCATATAAATAAATGATAAAAACTGGAAATAAGGAAAACATGCCAGGACGATATACGACGAGATGACCATGGAACTATTCAGATAACCAGGTTACAACCCGTAAACCAAACAAGGACAGGGGTTGTAACCCTTCGTCTGAACAGAGCTTGAAATTCTCACCATTTATCGGTAAAATAAATACAAGCATTCTGGTCATTCAATAGTCTAGAACAGGGTCAGGGCAAGACTAGATTGGTTAGACTCCATCCAATCATTTCACGGCCAAGCAAGAACTACGGCTTGATACTTTAACTAACTAGGGTTATCACAGGCCTAATTACTAGCAAGATGCAGTGAGATTATTTCACAGCCACAGGCCCTGCAGACCATCCAGGTCACCCAGGTCGAGAGATTAGGGTTGAATTCAGGTGGGTACATCGTCCAAGAAACGCATGTACCCTTAAGTAGCTTGAAGGGTGCAACACATGACAGTGTGCTGGAAATGTGCCCTACTCGACTGTAGGCTACAGATCCCAAGCGCGCCCAGGTAACGGGATTGCCTGTAGCTGGAAAATCTCTTCATGACTAATGTATTAATCTAGTTGTTAACCTTAATCCATTTTAGTAGGTACTCCTGACCGTGGTACTCAGGAGTCCCCTCCTAGACATGATGCAAGACAGGACTGGTTTATTTGTACAAGCATAATCACCCACGGTGTCCAGGATGTTCATTCTTGTCAAGTCATGTCATATCAGGTAGCCGTCGCAACAGCTTATCAAGATATAATATGTCAGGTTTATCAGGTCAAGTGTACTTGTCAGGAGTGCACCACGACGGGCCACTATCAGGTCATGTCAGGTCATTATGTCAGGAGTGCACCACTACGGGTCACTATCGTGTCAGGCTCAGGTATCATTTCTAAACATATCAAGTAATTTCGAGAATTATCAAGTTCAGGTCAAAAGGCGTAAGGATATAAAATGGACGTTAAATATCTAATAAAATATCAATATACAGGGCTATAAATCCAGGATAAGGAAAATAAAACCAAACTGACATGCTAATATAAGATCAAGTCTGCCAAAGGCCATACGTTCAGGTAGGCATACGCTCAGGTAAGCATACGCTCCCAAAGGGCAGCGTAAAAGGCAGCGTATGGGGGTCACAAAGCTCTCGGGTTGAACCAGGGTGACAAGATAGGCAAGCGTACGCTCAAGCCAGCGTACGCTCAAAGCCAGCGTACGCCTTGCTTGCTTAAGCTAGCGTACCAAGGCACGCGTACGCTCAAGCTAGCGTACGAAGGCTAGCGTACGCTCGCTAAAGAGCAGCGTACGAAGGCTAGCGTACGCTCGCTAAAGAGCAGCGTACGAAGGCTAGCGTACGCTTGCTAAAGAGCAGCGTACGATTCAGCGACATAAGCTAAAAAGCTAGCTCACTGTTCACTGTCTTCTCCAAAGGGCAAGAACAGCAAGAACTGCAAGAACTCCAAGGATGGAATCCAAAACTCCAAATGCTCATAACTTGGTCAAAACAAGTCCGAATCCAACCTTCCAAAGGTCAAAATTAGGTAGAATAAAATTATCTACAACATGGAACCATCAAAACTTGAAAACAAGGAAGTTTAATAGATCAAAACCACCAAAAATCCGAAAATAGCAAAACTCTAGATCTACAAGAATCAAAGCCTCAAAACGAAAAATGACAAGTTCTAATGTGTCTTAGAATCATGAGAAGAAGCTAATGGAACCATAAAAATGAGTTCTCTTGTGGAAGCAAGTTGCACTTGCCTAAGGGTTGGGGAGTTGTGGAGAGGAAGAAAGAAGAAGAAATAAATGAGAGTTATGGAGGAAAGAGAAGGTTGGTGGGGAAATAAATATCATGGGTTGTGGTGGAAATGAAGGAGAAGTATAGGCTAAGGTGTTCCACCCTTGGCCCATGATGAACCAAGCATTGGGCCGGCCGAACCAAGCCAACCCAAACCAAGAGTAAACAAGCCAAGCCAAACCAAGGAGATATGCAATTACAAGATAAAATACGTATACGTATTCCAAATACGTAATACGAACAACAGGCATTACAACTCTACCCACCTTAAAAGAATTCCGTCCTCGGAATTTAATTAAGAGGCTAGAGGGGCAAGAACAAGCTACACTATTCACAGGCAATTATACTAGGCAATCAATCAATCATGCAAGCAAGGAATTGATGGCATGAGGCATAAGAAAGACATTATACCTCACGAGTCAAACAAGTCAGGATATCGCGATCGGATATCATCCTCACGCTCCCACGTTGACTCCCCCAAAGAGTGATGACCCCAAGCAACTCGGACTAACTTGATAGTCTTGTTCTTGAGGATCTTCTCTCTTCGATCCAATATAGACACGAGCCTCTCCTCATACGAAAGGTTGGTACCAACAACCAATTCCGAATGATCCAGGATGTGGCTCGGGTCCGAGATATACCGTCGTAATTGGGATACATGAAATATGTCATGCATCTCTCTTAGCGACGGTGGAAGAGCGAGACGATAGGATACATCTCCTACTCGCTCCAGAATGTCAAACGGTCCTATATACCTAGGACTAAGCTTTCCCCGTACGCCGAAACGAATGACGTCACGGTTAGGCGAAATCCTCAGGAATACCTGATCGCCGACCGAAAACTCGAGAGGACGCCGATGGGAATCGGCCCAATGGCGCTGGCGATCTTTGGGCAACTCGAAGGTGATCTCTGACTCGCTTGACTACTTTAATTGTCTGGGCAATCATCTCTGGACCGAGCATCTGTCTCTCTCCAACATCATCCCAGGCTAGCGGGGATCTGCACTTCCTACCATACAGTGCCTCGAACGGTGCTATCTGGATACTGGCCTGGAAACTGTTGTTGTACGAGAATTCTACCAGGTGCAAATGATCTTCCCATGAACCACTGAATTCAAGTGTGCAAGACCGCAACATGTCTTCAAGAGTCTGGATCGTGCGCTCCGACTAGCCATCTGTCTGCGGGTGATATGCTGAACTGAACTGGAGATGAGTCCCCAAACTCTCTTATAAGCTACGCCAAAAGTGCGACGTAAATCTTGAATCTCGATCCGAAGTGATACTGACAGGAACACCGTGCAATCTGACAATCTGCCTGTCACTCTCCGTTCCCAGAATGCGTATTTTAATACGTATATTGCCTGAATGTATTTATTCAGTATTTATCATGTAGTATCCTGTATTTAAATTCCTATAACTTCAGGTTAATTAATTATCTGCATTTTATTTTCTGTACTTTATTTTTCTGCAATTCTATTATCCGCTCTTTAAATTTTCATGTTAATTAATTAGCTGCTCTTTAATTTTCATGCTAATTAATTCCTGCAATTTATTTCCTGCAATTAATTTTCCGTAATTTATTTTTGCATTTTATTTCCTGCAATTTACTTCTCTGCTTTAGTTTTATTTTCGGTTGGATGAGCCCCTTAAACCCGACCCATTAAGAACCCGGTCCAACTCCCACCTACCACCATCTTTTATTTAAAACCACCCTCTCCCTTCTCTCTCCTCATTCACTCTTCTTCACCATTACTTCTTCTTCTTCCTTTCATTACTCTCTCCACCTACCAACTAGGCAAGTACATCTTGCTCTACATGAGGACCATATTTTATGGTTCAATATCTTCCTCTCATGATTCTAAGAGAGTTTAGTGTTTAGTATTTTTGATTTCATTGGTTCATTTCTTGTAGATCTAAGTTATTGTATTTTCGGTTGTCTATGGGTTTTGATCTAGCAAACTCCTTTGTTCTCAAAATTTGATAGTTCCATGTCGTAGAGCAGTTCATCCTACCCAATTTTGACCTTTGGAAAGTTGGATTCGGACTTATTTTGACCAAGTTATGGACTTTTGAAGCTTTGGGGTGCAACCATGGAGTTCTTGCTGTTTGGAGAAGACAGTGAGCAGTGTATGCTAGCTTTTTAGCTGCGTCACTGAGCTGTGCGCGCTCTTTAGCGCAGCGCAGTATGGAGTCCATACGCTGCCTTTTTAGGAAGCGTGTGTCTTGCATACGCTACCTTTTGGAAGCGTGTGTCGTATGGAGTTCATACGCTACCTTTTGGGAGCGTATGACTTGCATACGCTGACTTGAATGGTCAGGAGTCGTATGGAGTTCATACGCTACCTTTTGGGAGCGTATGACTTGCATATGCTCACTTGGATAGTAAGGAGTCGTATGGAGTTCATACGCTGCCTTTTGGAAGCGTATGACTCCCATACGCTAGCTTGGCTTGAGCGTAGCTTGACCTGGGCGTACGCTGGCTTGAGCGTAGCTTGACCTGAGTGTACGCTGGCATAAGCGTAGGCTGACATGAGAGTAGCCTGCTTACCCTGGATCTTTTATAGCCCTGTATATTGATATCTTATTAGATGTTTAACGTCCATTTTATATCCTTACGCCTTTTTGCATAAACTTGATATGATCATGATATGTTAATATTTCTGTTAAATATAGATTTTTACGTGGGATGTACCATGTGTCATGAATTGAGTTATAGATACCCGGATTGACTAGAATTAAACCCTGAGAGTTGTAGACTCGACCTCACTGAATGCTAGTTGACTTTTATGCCTTGCCACCATTAATAATGATTGTGATCTTGACTAAATTGATCATGCGTTCCTAATTGGAACTAAGAGACTGGCTAGTCGTCTTATTGAATGAAATGAATGAGACACGTTCATGTTATGAACTATTGTACTCGACTGGCTGATCCCGAATATTGACATACATGCACATGCAGGCTTCAATCTATTTATTTATTTATTTACTTATTTATTTTCTACAAAAGAAGCATGTGTACTTTATGGTCAAGGCATGATTACCGTGGATAGATTTGATTGTTGCATTACGCTATGTAAGACCTGCAACCTAACCGCACTGGTATCGTTGTAGAGTTGTGCATATCGTACCCCGTATGAAAGTACTCATTTGAATGACCATGATCCACGGCATGGGATTTCACTCAACGTAGAGACTATTAAGTTAAATAAAATAATGATTGCATGGAGAGAATGGATTCCCAAATTCTTACATGGCAGCCCCCTTGGGACGAGTAGTACCCGACGGGCCGGCTGGTTCCCACAGATACTGTAAAACTGCCACACGGGCAGGGAACAGTATCTGCTTTTATTATTATTGTATATTGTATATTGACGGGCGTCCTGCTAGGACTTGTCTAATTCATGCATGGGCCAATTGATCGACTGGATATACTAGCCTTGCTTGCACATAGTAAGAACTGAGGAATCCCTAATTGCATTATTCCAGGATAACTTGGGACTCATAATAGCAAGCCGTAGGAGTTGATTGGCCGTTCAAGACGATTTGTTTGTGCACTGTACTCTGTTACCTAACTGGGATGATCAGAATGTCAGGACATGACGGGCCAACTTCTGTCCTTGTTTGGTTGGGAGGTTGGTTCGAAGTGTCTTGATGTGATGTGAATCCTAGTAGCAAGCAGAGCTGTATTATTATATTCTCTTACTTACTGGTTTTAGTTCTCATGTCGTGCTCCCTTGTGGTACTTGCTATTAGAGGTCTAACCTCTCTGGTTTTGTATGGCCAGATTTAGAGCCAGTTCCCGAGGACTCAGCGTACTTCCACCTCCAGGATAGTCAATACTAGAGGAATGATCGCAGGAGGCCTCGAGTGGGTTCCTTAACTTCACCACTCGTTTTGTTATCTACTTTATACCTTGCCGTTTGGCACCGACATGTTAGTCGGATTGTCTTGTACTTACTTTTGCATAATTGTAATTAAGTCAGACTGCAGCTGATAACAATTGTGTATACTTTTGCTACATCAATCTGGCTATGTTTTGTAAAGCCAGATATCAAGAACATTTTGACAGAGCGTTTGGGACGCCTTACTGCTTTACCTTACATGTTCTATATTTCTGTTTCTTGTTTGAATGATTGAGACAATAGATGTGTAATGACCATAGTAAGACTTTTATGTAGTATGCACCCCCTCGTCTGGTTAGACAGCATTGATCGTATTATACGGTATTCATCTACCCGTAATACGTAGCTGGCTGAGTCACTCCCCCGCTCTCTAGTATTCTGGTTCTGGGGCATGACAAGGTTTTAGTGGTGGCCCATGCAGGTCTGATTTCAGACTTGTGGGGTGTTTTGTTTAATAGGATGTCTCAATCACACATGTTTTCCCTTGATCTCATGATTCGTCGATTATCAACTCTAGCTTGACATTCCAGTATCCTTTGACTTCATTGATCCTTCATGTCCGGTCGTTTGATTGTTCTCTTATCCCTTTCCTTAGGGGCACCTCGTCCGTATCTGTCAGAGCTGGACAGCAACAACATGGACAGCAACATGGACAACCTGACCCTGTTGGTCAGCAACAAGAGCCGGTACTAACTCAGGAGGCTACTCAGGAAGAAGTGATCGTAGAAGCAGCAGCTGGATCGCAGTATCCGGATGTTCCACCCCCACCAACAGTTCCACCTACCCAAGTGGACACACCAGCCCTTCTGGAGATCATGAGAGGAATGATGGCTACTCAGCAACACCAGATGTTGGCCCAGCAGCGTATGTACGCTCAGTTGCAAGAGCAGAATGTACTACTCAACCAAGGATTACAGACGGCTTTGGAAAGAGGAGTGAGGACTGATTCAGGAGCGTCAGCCCGGTTTTGCAAGTACAACCCCCGCCGTTTCGAGGGCACGGAGGATGCTATCTCAGCAGATACATGGCTTAAGGATATTGAGGCTATCCTGACAGCCGCTAAGGTACCGGCAGAAGAACGTGTGGATCTAGTGAAGTTGTTACTTCAGGATCTCGCACGTGATTGGTGGGAATCAGAGGAAGTAGGCATCAGACGTCCTGTTGCTTGGGACGATTTTACTGCAAGGTTCAAGACGAAGTACTATGGAGTTGTGGCACAGTTTGAGCTACAACAGAAGTTTATCAGCCTCAGGTAGGCTGGCAAGACGGTAGATGCTTATGCAGCGGAGTTCTGCAGATTGAGTAGGTTTGCCCCAGAGATGGTAGCAACGGAACGCCAGAGGGCGATGAGGTTCCAGCAAGGGTTTCATCTTGAGCTCTTGCAATTGATAGAAGGGCACAATTACCAGACTTTTGATGAGATATTAACGGCGACTCGAAGGTATGAGATCACCATTCAGAGGCTTGCAGTAAGGACTGGGGGTCAGAAGAGATCCCACAGTCAGATTGAAGGAGGAGGGGGAGCAGCGCCCCGAACAACAGCACCATCCCCTGGCATTCGTATCCACGATGTGGCGATGCGAGGGCCAGCACCACCACCCAGGCAGCAGCAACAGCAACAGAGGAAGAACCAGCAACCCCCGGCGGGCTGCACTTATTATGGGAAGATGGGACACACTAGAGATGTGTGTCGGACATTGAATGGACTGTGTCTGATATGTGGAAATCCAGATCATCGGTTTACCACATGTCCCATGAATTCGAGGTCAGGAGGACCAGGGCAGCAGTTTCCTGCTCTGCCAGCACCAGGGGCAGGGCAGTATCGAGGACCAGTATTGGCAGTGAGGCCGTTGGCGCAGCGTCCGTTAGTATCACAGGCTCAGATATTTCGGCAGCAGGGGTCGCCGATGCAGCAACACCAGCATAGACCACCCCAGCATCATCAAGGCAGGGGCCAGCAGCAGTACCAGGCTAGGTCGCAACATGGGAACCAGCAAGGAGGTCGAGGGCAGGCATTCACACTGTCCTTGGAAGAGGCATTGGCATCGGAAGATGTTGTGGCGGGTAACATTCTCGTCGCCTCATATCCCGCAGTAGCATTGTTTGATTCGGGAGCATCCCATTCATTTATATCTGCACAATTTACGACACGACTAGGAGTGGAGTTCGAGGCATTGCCAGGGAGGTTGAATATACTCACTGGTAATGGGCTCGTGGGAGTTAGTAGAGTTAGTTTAGCATATAGTGTTGTAGTGTGCGGGCATCCTTTACCCGCCCGGTTGATAGAATTTCCTGTTGGAAATTTCGACGTTATCTTAGGCATAGACTGGCTGAAAGACAGTCATGCAACAATAGATTGTCGTAGTGGGAGTGTATCTTTTGATATTCCAGGCATGGATAGGTTCACCTTGGTCAGGTCAGAGGCAACTCAGCAAGAGCAGGGAGTAGTAACAGCAATGGAAGAAGTTCAAATTCCGAAGGTAGTTGAAGAGTTTCTAGACGTATTTCCCGAAGAACTTTCAGGTCTACCACCGGTTAGAGATATTGAGTTCAGCATAGAATTGGCACCTGGAACTAAACCAGTATCAGATCGAGTTTACAGAATGGCGGATTCAGAACAGGCCAAGGTGTATCAGCACATAGAGGAATTGAAGGAGAAGAAGTTTATCCAAGCTAGCATATCGCCATGGGCAGCACCAGTGGTACTTGTGGAGAAGAAGGATGGATCATCCAGATTGTGCATCGATTACAGGAAGCTTAACGCGGCGACAGTAAAGAACAAGTACCCACTACCAAGGATCGATGACTTATTTGATCAGTTGAGCAGGGCTAGAGTTTTCTCTAAGATAGATCTTCGTTCAGGGTATCATCAAGTGAGGGTTCGGAAGGAGGATATTCCCAAGACAGCATTCAGGTCGAAGTATGGGCATTATGAATTCTTAGTAATGCCGTTTGGTTTGACCAATGCTCCAGCTATATTCATGGATTTGATAAACCGTATCTTTATGCCGTATTTAGATCAGTTTGTCGTAGTATTCCTCGACGACATTCTTGTGTACTCTGCTAGTGAAGAGGAGCATGAAGACCACCTGAGGAAAGTGTTGCAGGTTCTAAGAGAGAACCAGTGGTATGCCAAGCTCAGCAAGTGTAAATTCTGGACGGATCATATTTCATTTTTGGGTCATATCGTATCAGGAGCTGGAGTAGCAGTGGATCCCAAGAAGGTAGAAGCAGTAGAGAGTTGGCCAATACCCAAGACCGTAGCTGATGTACGGAGTTTCTTAGGATTGGCAGGATATTACAGAAGATTTGTGTCAGACTTTGCAAGGCTTTCAGCACCCATGACCCGCTTGACCCGGAAGGATGTGCCATTCGTTTGGTCGGCAGAATGTCAGGCATCATTCGAGAATCTGAAGCAGAAGTTGATATCAGCACCCATTCTTACATTGCCAGTTGGACCCGGAGGTTTTACAGTATATTGTGATGCGTCAGGTAAAGGACTTGGATGTGTCCTCATGCAACATGGGAAGTTGATAGCATATGCATCTAGGCAGCTTCGGGACCACGAGAAGAATTACCCAACTCATGATTTGGAGTTAGCAGCAGTAGTGTTTGCTTTGAAGCTATGGAGACATTACTTATATGGTGACCGAGTGGAAATATACACAGACCACAAAAGTCTGAAGTACATCTTTACTCAGAAGGAACTGAACATGAGGCAGAGAAGATGGTTGGAGTTGATCAAGGATTATGACGTGGAGCTTCAGTATCATCCAGGCAAGACGAATGTAGTAGCAGACGCTCTCAGCAGGAGAGGCGGCACATTTATGTTGACAACGCAGAGACATATCTTAGAAGACCTTCAGGAGATGGGCATAGAAGTTATACTTCCTAGTGATGTAGGAGTTCTGGCTAGTCTACAAGTCCAATCTGACTTGGTAGATAGGATCAAGGCAGCTCAGGCACAAGACCCAAGGATTCAGAAGCTTAGGGCAGAATGTGAGTCAGGACTCTGGAAGGAGATGAGAATTCATGAAGATGGTACGCTTAGGTTTGGATCACGTCTATGTGTACCTAGTGGAGATATCAGACAGGAAGTTATGGCAGAAGCTCACAGTTCCCAGTATTCTATACATCCTGGAGGGACCAAGATGTACCAAGATATCAAGCAGCACTTCTGGTGGAATGGAATGAAGAGAGAGATAGCTAGATTCGTTTCCCGTTGCTTGGTATGTCAGCAAGTGAAGGCAGAACAGCAGAGGCCAGCTGGATTATTGCAACCGCTTCCTATCCCGGAATGGAAGTGGGAGCATATCACGATGGACTTTGTGACCGGTTTACCGAGATCGCCAAGTGGTAAGGATGCCATTTGGGTGATAGTAGATCGGCTTACGAAGGTGGCACATTTTCTTCCTTTCAGAGTAGGGCAATCTACAGAAAAGTTGGCAGAGTTGTATATGCAACAGATAGTCAGGCAGCATGGAGTCCCTGTCAGTATTGTGTCAGATCGAGATACCCGTTTCGTATCATATTTCTGGAAGAGCTTGCATCATAGTCTGGGTACCAAGTTGAGATTTAGCACAGCTTACCATCCGCAGACGGACGGGCAATCAGAAAGGACAATCCAAACTTTAGAAGACATGTTGCGAGCTTGCACTCTAGATTTTGGAGGGTCTTGGGAGAGTCACCTTCACTTGGTCGAGTTCTCATACAACAACAGTTATCAAGCCAGTATCCAGATGGCACCATTTGAAGCACTATATGGTAAGAAGTGTAGATCGCCACTAGCATGGGATGATATCGGGGAAAGGAAGATGCTAGGCCCAGAGATGATTGTTCAGACGGTTGAAGTGATTAAGGGAATTAGAGAGCGACTTCGTGTTGCGCAGGATCGGCATCGTCATTGGGCGGACCAGCATCGTAGGCCGTTAGAGTTCTATGTTGGGGACCACGTGTTCTTGCGGATCTCACCTACTCGTGGGGTCATTAGATTTGGCGTTCGCGGGAAGCTGAGTCCGCGATACGTAGGCCCATTTGTTATTCTTGATAGGATAGGCGATGTTGCTTATCATTTGTCCCTTCCACCTTCGTTACGAGAGGTGCATGACGTGTTTCATGTATCTCAATTGCGAAGGTATGTATCGGACCCCAGCCATATCCTCGATCATTCAGAACTGGTTGTTGGTACCAACCTGTCTTACGAGGAACAGCCTGTGTCCATCTTGGACCGAAGAGAGAATATACTCAAGAACCGAACAATTAACCTTGTCCGGGTTGCTTGGGGTCATCACTCTTTGGGAGAGTCAACGTGGGAACGTGAGGATGATATCCGATCACGGTATCCACATTTGTTTGACTCACAAGGTATATCTTTTTCTGTGTACCTTGATTGTCTTGATTCCTCATGCTTAACCCCTTATGGGTAGAATTGCTAGATAACGTAGATTGTTAAATATGGATATGTTACTTGCTATGGACATTGTAAAATGATTGCTTTATTGAATTGCTTGTACTTAGATTAGTTTAGCCCCGATATTTCTATCTTGCTTGAATTTGAAATTCCGAGGACAGAATTTTTTCAAGGTGGGTAGAGATGTCACTCTCCGTTCCCAGAATGCATATTTTAATACATATATTGCCTGAATGTATTTATTTAGTATTTATCATGTAGTATCCTGTATTTAAATTCCTATAACTTCATGTTAATTAATTATCTGCATTTTATTTTCTGTACTTTATTTTTCTGCAATTCTATTATCTGCTCTTTAAATTTTCATGTTAATTAATTAGCTGCTCTTTAATTTTCATGCTAATTAATTCCTGTAATTTATTTCCTGCAATTAATTTTCTGTAATTTATTTTTGCATTTTATTTCCTGCAATTTACTTCTCTGCTTTAGTTTTATTTTTGGTTGGATGAGCCCCTTAAACCCGACCCATTAAGAACCCGGCCCAACTCCCACCTACCACCACCTTTTATTTAAAACCACCCTCTCCCTTCTCTCTCCTCATTCACTCTTCTTCACCATTACTTCTTCTTCTTCCTTTCATTACTCTCTCCACCTACCAACTAGGCAAGTACATCTTGCTCTACATGAGGACCATATTTTATGGTTCAATATTCTTCCTCTCATGATTCTAAGAGAGTTTAGTGCTTAGTATTTTTGATTTCATTGGTTCATTTCTTGTAGATCTAAGTTATTGTATTTTCGGTTGTCTATGGGTTTTGATCTAGCAAACTCCTTTGTTCTCAAGATTTGATGGTTCCATGTCGTAGAGCAGTTCATCCTACCCAATTTTGACCTTTGGAAAGTTGGATTCGGACTTATTTTGACCAAGTTATGGACTTTTGAAGCTTTGGGGTGCAACCATGGAGTTCTTGCTGTTTGGAGAAGACAGTGAGCAGTGTATGCTAGCTTTTTAGCTGCGTCACTGAGCTGTGCGCGCTCTTTAGCGCAGCGCAGTATGGAGTCCATACGCTGCCTTTTTAGGAAGCGTGTGTTTTGCATACGCTACCTTTTGGAAGCGTGTGTCGTATGGAGTTCATACGCTACCTTTTGGGAGCGTATGACTTGCATACGCTCACTTGAGTGTCAAGGAGACGTATAGAGTCCATACGCTGCCTTCCTGAGCGTAGCTTGACCTAAGCGTATGACTCTTGCACTAAGCGTATGGCCTTTGGCTGACTTGGTCTTATGTCAGCATGTCAGTTTGGTTTCATTTTCCTTGCCTGGATCTTTTATAGCCCTGTATATTGATATCTTATTAGATGTTTAACGTCCATTTTATATCCTTACGCCTTTTTGCATAAACTTGATATAATCATGATATGCTAGTATTTCTGTTAATTATAGATTGTTACGTGGAATGTACCATGTGTCATAAATTGAGTTATAGATACCCGGATTGACTAGAATTAAACCCTGAGAGTTGTAGACTCGACCTCACTGAATGCTAGTTGACTTTCATGCCTTGCCACCATTGATAATGATTGTGATCTTGACTAAATTGATCATGCGTTCCTAATTGGAACTAAGAGACTGGCTAGTCGTCTTATTGAATGAAATGAATGAGACACGTTCATGTTATGAACTATTGTACTCGACTGGCTGATCCCGAATATTGACATACATGCACATGCAGGCTTCAATCTATTTATTTATTTATTTACTTATTTATTTTCTACAAAAGAAGCATGTGTACTTTATGGTCAAGGCATGATTACCGTGGATATATTTGATTGTTGCATTACGCTATGTAAGACCTGTAACCTAACCGCACTGGTATCGTTGTAGAGTTGTGCATATCGTACCCCGTACGAAAGTACTCATTTGAATGACCATGATCCACGGCATGGGATTTCACTCAACGTAGAGACTATTAAGTTAAATAAAATAATGATTGCATGGAGAGAATGGATTCCCGAATTCTTACATGGCAGCCCCCTTGGGACGAGTAGTACCCGACGGGCCGGCTGGTTCCCACAGATACTGTAAAACTGCCATACGGGCAGGGAACAGTATCTGCTTTTATTATTATTGTATATTGTATATTGACGGGTGTCCTGCTAGGACTCGTCTAATTCATGCATGGGCCAATTGATCGACTGGATAGACTAGCCTTGCTTGCACATAGTAAGAACTGAGGAATCCCTAATTGCATTATTCCAGGATAACTTGGGACTCATAATAGCAAGCCGTAGGAGTTGATTGGCCGTTCAAGACGATTTGTTTGTGCACTGTACTCTGTTACCTAACTGGGATGATCAGAATGTCAGGACATGACGGGCCAACTTCTGTCCTTGTTTGGTTGGGAGGTTGGTTCGAAGTGTCTTGATGTAATGTGAATCCTAGTAGCAAGCAGAGCTGTATTATTATATTCTCTTACTTACTGGTTTTAGTTCTCATGTCGTGCTCCCTTGTGGTACTTGCTATTAGAGGTCTAACCTTTCTGGTTTTGTATGGCCAGATTTAGAGCCAGTTCCCGAGGACTCAGCGTACTTCCACCTCCAGGATGGTCAATACTAGAGGAATGATCGCAGGAGGCCTCGAGTGGGTTCCTTAACTTCACCACTCGTTTTGTTATCTACTTTATACCTTGCCGTTTGGCACCGACATGTTAGTCGGATTGTCTTGTACTTACTTTTGCATAATTGTAATTAAGTCAGACTGCAGCTGATAACAATTGTGTATACTTTTGCTACATCAATCTGGCTATGTTTTGTAAAGCCAGATATCAAGAACATTTTGACAGAGCGTTTGGGACGCCTTACTGCTTTACCTTACATGTTCTATATTTCTGTTTCTTGTTTGAATGATTGAGACAATAGATGTGTAATGACCATAGTAAGACTTTATGTAGTATGCACCCCCTCGTCGGGTTAGACAGCATTGATCGTATTATACGGTATTCATCTACCCGTAATACGTAGCTGGCTGAGTCACTCCCCCGCTCTCCAGTATTCTGGTTCTGGGGCGTGACACTGCCTGAGGTACATCTCTGCTAACTGAGCCGTCGACTGACCAACTCTGAAGGAAAGAAAGTGAGCCACCTTCGTGAGCCTATCAACTATAACCCAGATAGCATCTCTACCAGCTGGAGATCTAGGTAGTCCAGTCACAAAATCCATGGTCACATGCTCCTACTTCCACTCTGGAATCGGTAAGGGCTGAAGAAGTCCAGCCGGTCTCTGATGTTCGGCTTTAACTTGTTGGCAAACCAAACACCGAGAGACAAACCGAGCTATCTCCCGCTTCATGCCATTCCACCAGAAATGCTGCCGGATATCACGGTACATCTTCGTACTGCCGGGATGGATGGAATACTGAGAACTGTACGCCTCTGACATGATCTCCTGTCTGATATCTCCACTGGGTACACAAAGACGCTTACCATGCCTGAGTGTACCATCCTCATGAATACATAACTCTGGTCTTCGTCCTGTTTCACACTCTGCTCTGAGTCGCTGAAGCTTGGAATCTGCTGACTGTGCCACCCGGATCCTCTCAACTATAGTGGACTGAACTTGCATGCTGAACATCAATGCCACACTGGAAGGGAGAACAACTTCAATACCCATCTTCTGAAGATCTGCTAACAGCTCTGGTTGCACTGTTAGAAAATAAGCTCCGGCTCTCCTGCTTAATGCATCTGCTACGACATTGGCCTTCCCAGGATGATACTGTAGGTTGACATCATAATCCACAAGAAGCTCCAGCCACCTTCTCTGACGCATGTTAAGATCCTTCTGGGTGAAAACATACCTCAGGCTCTTGTGGTCGGTAAAAATCTCCACCCTGTCTCCGTACAAGTAGTGCCTCCACAACTTAAGTGCAAACACCACTGCTGCCAGCTCCAAGTCATGGGTTGGGTAATTCTTCTCATGATCACGAAGTTGTCGTAACGCATAAGCTATTACCTTCCCATGCTGCATCAGAACACATCCTAAACCTCTGCCTGAAGCATCACAGTACACTGAGAATCCTCCGGTTCCATCTGGAAGTGTGAGAATAGGAGCTGTTATCAGGCCTCGCTTCAATTGCTCAAAAAAACTCTGACACTCTGCTGTCCAAGCAAACTGTGCATCTTTGCGGGTCAACTGCGTCAATGGTGCTGAAATTCGAGCAAAATCCGAAACAAACCGCCGGTAGTAGCCGGCCAATCCAAGGAAACTGCGAACTTCTGCAACTGTGTTGGGTACTGGCCATGACTCAATAGTCACAATCTTCTGGGGATCCACTTCTACTCCTCCTCTGGTGATGATATGATCCAAGTACGAAATGCGATCGAGCCAGAACTCGCATTTACTGAACTTGGCATACAACTGGTGCTCCCTAAGAGTCTGAAGAACCACACGGAGATGCTGCTCATGCTCCGCCTCACTCTTGCTGTAGACTAGAATGTCATCCAAGAACACAATCACAAACTGATCCAAGTAAGGCATGAAGATACGATTCATGAGGTCCATGAATACTGCCGGCGCATTGGTTGCTCCAAAAGGCATAACAAGGAACTCCCAATGCCCATATCTCGATCTAAAGGCTGTCTTCGGGATGTCCTGCTCTCTGACTCTGATCTGATGATAACCTGAACGCAAATCAATCTTCGAGAATACTGAAGCCCCCTTGAGTTGATCAAACAAGTCATCTATCCTCGGAAGAGGGTATCTGTTCTTGATTGTCACTGAATTCAAGGTACGATAATCAACACATAACCTGGACGTACCATCCTTCTTTTTCACAAGAAGTATCGGGACTCCCCAAGGCGATCCACTAGCACGAATGAATCCCTTGGTTATGAGTTCTTCAATCATCTTGTACAATATCTCTAACTCTAACGGCGCCATCCTGTAGACTCTCTCTGACACTGGAGCTGTCCCGGGAATCAAGTATGTAGTGAACTCGATCTCCCGCTCCGGAGGCATACCTGGAAGTTCTTCTGTAAAAACATCTGGAAACTCCTCGACTATCCTGGGCAACGGAACTGCTGCTACTGCCATCCGCAATACTGGAGGAGATGACTCAACCTCACCTCGAGAGAAAGAAAACTCCGGCTCTCCTGGAATGCTAAAAATAACCCTACCAATATGGCAGTCTATTCTAGCATACTGGTTCCTCAACCAATCCATCCCTAGGACCACATCATAATCGGCCATCGGGAACTCAATCAATCTAGCGGGGAATTCTCTACCGCTAACTACGATCCGACACGAGGAAAACACTCTATCTACTCCCACAAGTCCGTTACCAGTAAGTATATTAAGCCTTACTGATAATGACTCGGGCTCCAATCCTACCCGTGTCGCGAATCGTGCATACATAAATGAATGCGATGCACCAGAATCAAATAAAGCTGAAGCTGGAAAGGAGTTGACGAGAATAGTACCTACCACTACCTCTCCTGGTGCCAATCCTTCCTCCACGGTCATCACCATAGCCTGACCGTGCCCTCGGGGTGCTGGTCCCCTCTGCTGAAATCCTCGCTGCCTGCTCTGACTCTGGGCTTGGACTTGTGCATACTGCTGGGGGTTCTGCTGCTGGAACACTTGGGTCTGAGACGGCAAGGGCCTCGGCAATGGATACTGCTGCTGTTGCTGCTGGACCGGTGCGGGTCCTCTCACCGAAGAGCTTGAAAGGTTGGACGAGGATGAACCACCCCTGTTCGGGCAAGATCCAACCCTGTGGTCTGCTGCTCCACAAACCAGACACAATCCCTGCGCCCTACGGCACTCTGCCACCACATGGCCTGGCTTCCCACAATGAGAACATCCCACTGCGGAAGAATGCTTCTGCTTCTGCTGCTGCTGAGGGTACGTCGGAGTGGAATGCTGAACCGACGTCACTGAGGCCGCTCGCCTCGGAACTCCAATAGTCAAGGCCCTGGCTGCCGGGGCTGGTGCTAAAGACTGATTCATCTGGCCGTGAGATCTCTTCCGACCTCCGACCCTATCCACAATCCTCTGGGAGGTATACTCATGCCTCCGGGCTGCTCTCAAGACTGCATCAAAAGTCTGATGCTCAAACTGCTCGACTGCCAACAAGATCTCTAGGTGAAACCCCTGCTGGAACCGCTGGGCTCTATCATACTCGGTTGCCACCAAAGTGGGAGCAAACCGACTGAGTCGGGAAAACTCGGCCACATATCCGTCGACCGTCCTGCCTCCTTGCTTCAGATTTGTAAATTTCGTCTGCAGATCATACCGAGCCACGGTATCGAAATACTTGGTCTGGAATCTCTCTCTGAAGACTGCCCAAGCAATGGGTGCTGCTAACCCAACTGCCTGTGCTGCCCACTAGCTGCGGGCAAGATCCAATAGCTGCAGGCGCACCACTGCCACCTTCTCATTCTCTGGGGTCTTGGCTGCTTCTAGAACCACCTCTGTGTCCTGAAGCCATGCATCTGTTGCGATAGCATCTTCACTACCATCAAAGAAGGGAGGGTTCAAGCGCTTGAAGCTGTTGGCCGCGCTGTTACCCTGATGACCACCCCGGGTCAAAGCATCTGCCACTGCCTGTTGCAAGGCATCTCCACGCCGGTCTTGGGAAGCTATCAAAGTCCTGACGAGTCCTACCAAAGTGCCATCATCAGGTTCTACAGGTTGAACTGGCTGAACTGGTGGCTCTCCCTCAATAGACGCAACTCTGGAGGCTACTCCGGAGTGCTGGACTTGATCTCCAGGTTGCTGCTGGTCCACGGGAGGTGCTCCTCCTTGCTGATCGGCCGGGTCAGGTACTATGCCGCTGAAGAAGACGACATAGGAAACAATAAGGAAGGACCAGGACAGACCAACGATACAAGCAGGTGATCAGGACAAGAATCCAGGGATTCAGAAGATACGAGCAGAGATCAAGGACGAATACTGATTGAGACATCTATTCGGTAAACCCTCACATATCTTGATTTACAAGACCTGCATGGGCCACCACTTAAACCATGTCACGCCCCAGAACCAGAATACTGGAGAGCGGGGGCAGACATAGCCAGCTACGTATATGAAATGGAATCCATCTCGCTATACGGTCACGGCTGTCTAGAATACATGAGGGTTTATCTACAAGCCAGCAGTCTCTTAAGGTCATGAACAAGCCTATTGTCTCAATCACAAGCAAGTAAGTAAAAGTTACACGATGTATAATCATTAAATATACAATAATAAGGCGTCCCAAATATTACATATTCAGCTGATCATGAAGCTAGTCGTTACAAAATGTTAGGACTAGCAAGAGTTTAGTCATACATGATCAACCCTAGGATTTGTCAATCATGTTACAGCCCGTAGGCAGACAGTAAGTAAATACAATCGAGCTAAACAGGTGCTCGTCGGCTAAACGCCTCAAAAGAATATTTTTACAATAAAGTGGGGGATCCAAAAATAAACCCACTCGTTGCCAGGGTTCTGTCTAGTGGCCACCATCTGGCTGGAAGGTCGGTAGATGCTCTGGAGCTGCTCCAAAATCTGGCCATACAAAACCAGCTGGGTCAGACCCCAGAAAGAGCAAGTGCCACAAAGGAGCTTCACTTAAGAACTAAAACCAGCAATCAGCACAGAAATATAAATAATATAGTAAAGACAGGCATATAAATAAATGGTAAAAACTGGAAATAAGGAAAACATGCCAGGACGATATACGACGAGATGACCATGGAACTATTCAGATAACCAGGTTACAACCCGTAAACCAAACAAGGACCGGGGTTGTAACCCTTCGTCTGAACAGAGCTTGGAATTTTCACCATTTATCGGTAAAATAAATACAAACATTCTGGTCATTCAATAGTCTAGAACAGGGTCAGGGCAAGACTAGACTGGTTAGACTCCATCCAATCATTTTACGGCCAAGCAAGAACTACGGCTTGATACTTTAACTAACTAGGGTTATCACAGGCCTAATTACTAGCAAGATGCAGTGAGATTATTCCACAGCCACAGGCCCTGCAGACCATCCAGGTCACCCAGGTCGAGAGATTAGGGTTGAATTCAGGTGGGTACATCGTCCAAGAAACGCATGTACCCTTAAGTAGCTTGAAGGGTGCAACACATGACAGTGTGCTGGAAATGTGCCCTACTCGACGGCAGGCTACAGATCCCAAGCGCGCCCAGGTAACGGGATTGCCTGTAGCTGGGAAATCTCTTCATGACTAATGTATTAATCTAGTTGTTAACCTTAATCCATTTTAGTAGGTACTCCTGACCGTGGTACTCAGGAGTCCCCTCCTAGACATGATGTAAGACAGGACTGGTTTATTTGTACAAGCACAATCACCCACGGTGTCCAGGATGTTCATTCTTGTCAAGTCATGTCATGTCAGGTAGCCGTCGCAACAGCTTATCAAGATATAACATGTCAGGTTTATCAGGTCAAGTATACTTGTCAGGAGTGCGCCACGACGGGCCACTATCAGGTCATGTCAGGTCATTATGTCAGGAGTGCACCACTACGGGTCACTATCGTGTCAGGCTCAGGTATCATTTCTAAACATATCAAGTAATTTCGAGAATTATCAAGTTCAGGTCAAAAGGCGTAAGGATATAAAATGGACGTTAAATATCTAATAAAATATCAATATACAGGGCTATAAATCCAGGATAAGGAAAATAAAACCAAACTGACATGCTAATATAAGATCAAGTCTGCCAAAGGCCATACGTTCAGGTAGGCATACGCTCAGGTAAGCATACGCTCCCAAAGGGCAGCGTAAAAGGCAGCGTATGGGGGTCACAAAGCTCTCGGGTTGAACCAGGGTGACAAGATAGGCAAGCGTACGCTCAAGCCAGCGTACGCTCAAAGCCAGCGTACGCCTTGCTTGCTTAAGCTAGCGTACCAAGGCACGCGTACGCTCAAGCTAGCGTACGAAGGCTAGCGTACGCTCGCTAAAGAGCAGCGTACGAAGGCTAGCGTACGCTCGCTAAAGAGCAGCGTACGAAGGCTAGCATACGCTCGCTAAAGAGCAGCGTACAAAGGCTAGCGTACGCTCGCTAAAGAGCAGCGTACGACTCAGCGGCATAAGCTAAAAATCTAGCTCACTGTTCACTGTCTTCTCCAAAGGGCAAGAACAGCAAGAACTGCAAGAACTCCAAGGATGGAACCCAAAACTCCAAATGCTCATAACTTAGTCAAAACAAGTCCGAATCCAACCTTTCAAAGGTCAAAATTGGGTAGAATAAAATTATCTACAACATGGAACCATCAAAACTTGAAAACAAGGAAGTTTAATAGATCAAAACCACCAAAAATCCGAAAATAGCAAAACTCTAGATCTACAAGAATCAAAGCCTCAAAACGAAAAATGACAAGTTCTAATGTGTCTTAGAATCATGAGAAGAAGCTAATGGAACCATAAAAATGAGTTCTCTTGTGGAAGCAAGTTGCACTTGCCTAAGGGTTGGGGAGTTGTGGAGAGGAAGAAAGAAGAAGAAATAAATGAGAGTTATGGAGGAAAGAGAAGGTTGGTGGGGAAATAAATATCATGGGTTGTGGTGGAAATGAAGGAGAAGTATAGGCTAAGGTATTCCACCCTTGGCCCATGATGAACCAAGCATTGGGCCGGCCGAACCAAGCCAACCCAAACCGAGAGTAAACAAGCCAAGCAAAACCAAGGAGATATGCAATTACAAGATAAAATACGTATACGTATTCCAAATACGTAATACGAACAACAGGCATTACAATCACCGAAGCGGCCATTGCTTTCTTCGAAGGTGCCATATACCCCAAAGCCATATCGAGCGTCAAGCTGATCCTTTTCTCGAAAAAAGATAACCCGGAGTCCTTTCGCAACTTTCGCCCCATTAGCCTGTGCAACCTCACCAACAAGATCATCTCCACGATCATCGCAACCAGAAAGGCAGGTATTCTCCCCAAGATCATCTCCGAGGAGCAAAGTGGGTTTGTTCGCGGGAGAAACATCCAAGACAATATTATGCTAGCCCAAGAGTTAATCACCTGCATGAAATTTCCAGTCAGAGGGAGCAACATCGCTGTCAAAATCGACATGGAGAAATATTACGACAGACTGGATTGGCAATTCATGATCTCGAAAACCTGGACCAACATCATATGGAGATCCATCAGCAACTCCTGGTTCTCCTCGGTCATTAATGGTCAAGCTCAGGGGTTTTTCAAATCTAACCGCAGGGTTAGACAGGGTGATCCCCTATCATCTACTGTCTTTATCATCGTAGCAGACGCACTGAGCAGGAACCTTAACAACATGGTCAGAACCCCGAACTTCCAACACTACCACACATCCAGCGGATGCCCCATCATCACTCATCTGGCATTTGCCGACGATTTACTCATATTTTCCTCCGGGGATGAAGGAGCGGTAGAAGTGGTCCACAACACCCTGCAGAGGTATGCTAGATGCTCCGGACAAAAGATCAATACCTCTAAGAGCGTTATCTATGCCCACCACAACATCAAGAGAGAGCACGCTAGCATCCTTGCCAACTTAACATCCTTTTCTGTAGACCATCCTCCGTTCAACTATCTCGAAAGCCCTCTTGTATACGGGAGATCCAACGTGGGCATCTTTGAGAATTTGATCACAAAAATCAGGAAGAAACTTGAAGGGTGGCATAATGCCACTCTATCCCCCGACGAAAAGATGACCCTCATCAATCACGTGCTCACTTCCATCCCTATCCATACTTTGGCGGCATGCTCCCCGTCCAAGAAGGTTCTTTCTTCGATCGAACAGATCTTTAGTAATTTCTTCTGGAGGCACTGCGACGGCCAAGACAAGCATCATTGGGCTAGCTGGGACACCATAGCTCATTCGACTGTCGATGGGGGCCTGGGATTTACCAAACTTATTCACATTGTCAAAGCTGTCTTGATAAAATTGTGGTAGAAACTGCGCACGAGCAATAACCTATGGAACAGGTTTATGAAGGCCAGGTACTTCAAGCACATCCATCCTGCTTTGGCCACATCCAACTGCAGATCCTCAGCGGCTTGGCGTCGGATCCTTATCGGGAGAGACATTATCGAGCCCGTAACGAGACACCATCTGGGGACGGGCGACTCGGATCCATTCCTGGAGAGATGGGTTGGGGATAGCATGATCCCGAGTCTCACGGAGACTCCGAGAGACAGCAGGATTAAAGATCTGTGGAATCCCACCACCGACGACTGGAACTGGGATAAAATTTGGGAATGGTCTGGTAACGGAACGGCGGATAGCATCCGTTCGTACGGATTAAGAATCGGCCACGAGGGCAACGCAATGAAATGGTCGTTAGAGGCCTCTGGGGTATTTTCAGTGAGGTCGGCGAGAAGCGTTGTCCAGGGAACCGGGCAGCCGCACCATCCGATTGCACACTATTGGCAATCCTACATCCCTAAAAAGTGGTCAACCTAATATGGAGAGTCATTAGCAAGAAATTGCCTACTGACGATATCCTCAACACCATTGGCATCAGCTTAGCATCAGCCTGCTCGTGCTGCTCTGAGCCCCAGATGGAGATGATTGACCACATCTTTTGTCAGGAGAGCCTACCCGGCAGTGTCTGGAGGATTCTTAACCAGCTCTACAATATTAAGCAGAGCGGTGGAAGCTTCAACGCTCTCGCAGCATCCTGGGGCTCACCCTCCCATGGCCACCAGATCGTCGCAGCGGCCGCCACGTGGGCGATTTGGAAGAATCGAAACAAGGCTAGATACGAAGGCCACCAATACTCAGCAGACCAGCTCATTCAGGAAATCCTTCGCCAATGCCGTAAAAGGAGCAACGGGTGCTCCACAGTCCGAGAGCATTCTGGTCCTCGCTCAACCCCTAACCCTCGGTGGTTGAGTTGTCTCACCATCGTCTTACTTTTGGTGGTATACTTGTATAGGCGGTGTCTTTTTTGTTTGTGCCTTATATACGTGAGCAGGCTTTGGCATTTGAGCCTTCTTTAATAAAACGAAGGGGTTTCCTTTATATATATATATATATATGTATATATATATATATATATTATATATATATTACGGATCAAAAGTTTTCGTCCCTTCTCGGGTTCCACTCAATCCGACAGCAAAAAGTAAGTGGGACTTTGGCAGAGAGTTCTCTCACGAGACTTTCGAGCCTCTTTCTCTCTCTCTCTCTCACTCTTTATATATATATTTAATATATTTATATATATATTATATAATAATATTATATATATATATATATATATATCTATATATATTATATATTATATATTATATAAAGAGTGAAAAAAAACAAAAAAAAATATATATAAAGAGTGAGAGAGAAGAGAGAGAAAGCTTTTTACTATGCCTAACCAAATGTATACATGCATAGCAAATATAAATATATATAGGCATAGCTGTCACGACCCGTACCCTAGAGTAAGGGCACGAGACGTGGGTATGTCCAGCCTACGCCACAGTGTCGGCGGTAGAACGCTGTCCTAGGTCAACATCTAACAATATAAATGTACCTGTACAGTATATACTCTCCGAATGGAGGTGACATAGCAAATACAGTCTCAATCACAACTAAGATAGAACATGATAAAGATAGATAGATAGATAGATAGATAAATATCCAGAATGAAAACACAATACAATCCAGAATTCTAAGTGTCTAAATAAGTACATATCCAATATCTCAAAATCTATATACAATAATCCATGAAAAGTAAGACATCCTAATCTAGGGGAGTGTCGTCAACTGCTAGCGGATCCTGCTGCTGGTCCAAGTCACAGCACTCATCTAGTGTAGCACCGTAGTAGGTAGGACAGAACGCCTCAGCCTCGTCCTCTGTAATATTTCAACAGGTCCAGTCAGGATAGGAGCGAGCATAGTACATCTCAACAAATCATAGCAGGTCAAGATATATAATCATGCTAGAGAGTAAGATACAAGAAACTGAAGGAAATAAGATGATAAAAAGGAAGACTGTAAATAAATAGATACCATATATAGAGAACTATCAGTGACTAGTGATTCAGAGCACAAGACGGTTATGTAAACGACACGATGTTGTACACGAGTAATCTACAAAGGTTGTACACGAGTAATCTACTGGATTGATTACATAACACTTCTACCCCCACCCCAATCAATACACAAGGATCTAGCCAAGATATGTTATTGCACACGAAGTATAGTCACACACGAAGATCATGTGAATACATGAATATACACGATTTCACACGATTTGTATACGAATGTCATGAATACAAGGAGTACACGATGCTCACGATAAAGTACACGAACACGAAATATCCGATATATCCGCTAAGGGGATAACATTGCACGACAAGATCCATATAGTACAAATCCGGTTTCCAACGTGTCAGCATCATGTAAAGTAATCTAAAGCAGGAAATATACTCCTAATACAGGATATAAAATGATCAGAGAAGGTACGTCTGTATCTTGAGAATCTGAAGAATATCTACTGTCTGAGGAGTGGTGTCTGTCTCCTATAGAACAGTACAAGTCACTATGAGTCTAAAATGATAATAAGATGCAATTCAATGCATTCGACACGAATCTAGGTCAATCTAGACCAAAGCCAACTCTTGGTCAACTCTGGTCAACCCTAGAAGTCAAACTAGGTCAACCTAAAGGAGGCTAACCTCTCTTTTCAACTTGTGAACTTTCTAAAGGAGGCTAACCTAATGGAAGAGATTACTTATAGGGGGAATTCCTAGGCTAGGTGTGGCCGGCCATAATAGGGAATTAGGATTAGGTTTACATGGTGTTGGGCTTTGGGCCTCTATGGGCTTAAGTCATAAATCATGACTTGTGAAATCACACGCCATTCTCTAGCCAAATAAATTCCTATTTTCTCCTAATGAATTCTAATGAGTTGGATAACATTAACTTAGGTCAAGCTAGGGTTACATACTCTAACCAAGTAGTCATGACCTAGGTTAGCTTTTAGGACAGTCTCCTAAGTCACCCTGAGTCAAAGTCAATAATAGCACAAAAATCAATTATACTAAAAATTACTTAAAAATTCCAATAATTATAACTAATACTAATAATTCCAAATAATTCCAAAATTTTAAAAATGACCAAAATACCCTCAAGCTAGAAATATGGTAGTGACAAATCTACCCCCCTTAAAATAATTTCGTCCTCGAAATTAAAAGGGCGAAACTAACAGATGAGAAGGATAGATAATACCTCACGGTGCAAACAAATATGGGTACCGCTCGCGTATCTCATCCTCCCGCTCCCAGGTCGACTCTCCTGGAGAATGATGCCTCCATGCGATGCGAACCAAGGGTATTACTGGTTTCTCAGCACCTTCTCACGGCGATCCAGAATCTCCACAGGCTGCTCTGGATAACTGAGAGTAGGTCCTACCTCAATCTCTGAATGATCGAGCACATGGCTAGGGTCAGCTACGTACCATCTTAACTGTGATACGTGGAATATATTATGGATGCCCATTAGTACAGGTGGCAAGTCTAGCCTATAAGCCACATCATCGACCCTCCCGCTGATCACGAAAGGTCCGATGAAGCGCGGGCTAAGCTTCCCACCTCCACCAAAACGTATCGTACCACGAGTCGGAGATATCCGCAGAAAAACCATATCTCTAACCTAATCACAAGCAAGGTTTCAAGTTACTAAAAATCAAACACGATCAATCAAACAAAACAAAAATACAACCTACTTCTAATCCTATCTCTAAATATGTACCTCAAACTCCAACGGCCTCGGTGGCTATGGCCCAGTGCCGATGTCTGTCCTGTGCCATGCGAAGTCTGTCCCTGATGAGCTTCACCTTCTCGGCTGCGTCAACAACCATCTCTGGTCCCAGTAAAGCTTGCTCTACAACATCATTCCAAGATAAGGGTGTACGACACCTACGCCCGTACAGAGCCTCAAAAGGTGACATCTCAATGCTGGCCTATAACTGTTGTTGTAAGCAAACTCCACCAAATGTAGATGATCCTCCAGGAACCTCCAAAATCTAGGACGCACGTCCGCAACATGTCCTCAAGCATCTGAATAGTCCTCTCTGACTGTCCGTCCGTCTGGGGGTGGTATGCAGTACTAAACTTGAGCTGAGTGCCCAAAATCTGCAGACTCCTCCAGAAATGGGAAGTATAGCGACTATCCCGAACTGAGATAATACTGACGAGAACTCCGTGAATCCTGACTATCTGACGCATGTACAACTCCACAAGCCTCTCTGTAGACGTACCCACCTTGAATGGCAAGAAGTGGGCCGATTTGGTCAACCTGTCAACGATAACCCAAATTGCGTCTTTCCCTCCTGGTGTACGCAGCAACCCAGATACGAAATCATGGTGATATGTTCCACTTCCACTCTGGAATGGGCAACGCCTGGAATAATCCTCCGGGCCTCTGTCTCTCTGTCTTGACCTGCTGACAGACCAAGCATCTAGCTACGAAGTGGGCTACCTCCCGCTTCATCCCGTATCACCAGACATGCTCTTGCAGATCCCTGTATATCTTGTTGGCACCAGGATGTATAGAGTACTGCGATCTGTGAGCCTCATGTACAATCTGCTCTCTGAGCTCCCCACTAGGCACACATAACCTGGAACCGCTCAAGGCACCATCCTCTGTAAGTAAAAACTCGCCATCCACCAACCCTGTACGAACATGCTCTCTGATACACCGTAGAGCCACATCTCGAACTGCGTCGCCTTGATCCTCTCCATCAAGTCCGACTGTATCTGAAGGCCCCATAACTGCATCTGCACTCCGGGCACGATCACGTCAATCCAAGGCTCTCCAAGTCTGTAAGTAAGTGCCGATCCATGGTCAAACACATGGCTGTCGGATACTACTCAAGGCATCGGCAACCACGTTGGCCTTTCCTGGGTGATACTGAAGTAGGATGTCAAAGTCCTTCATCAACTCTAGCCATCTGTGCTGCCTCATGTTGAGCCCTTTCTGTGTAAACACATACTTCAAGCTCTTGTGATCTGTAAAATCTCCACCCTCTCTCCTTATAGATAGTGCTTCCACAACTTCAGAGCAAAAATCACTGCTGCTAACTCCAGGTCATGGGTAGGGTAGTTCTTCTCATGGGGACGTAACTGCCTGAAGCATAGGCAATCACCTTCCCATACTGCTGCAAGACACAACCCAGCCCCTTCCTGAAGCGTCACTATAGATAGTGAATCCTCCTGAACCGGAAGGCAATGTCAGAAATCGGAGCTGTCGTAAGCCGCTTCTTAACTCATCAAAAGCTGCCTAACACTCCTCTGACCAAACATACTCAGCATCCTTCCGGGTCAACCGAGTCAACGGCTCTGCAACCCGGGAGAAATCCTGCACAAATCTCCTATAATATCCTGCCAGCCCCAAAAAACTCCTGATCTCTGCCACTGAAGTCGGTGCTGCCCAAGCTTCAACTGCTGTGATCTTCTTCGGGTCCACTGAGATACCATCTCTAGTCACCACATGACCAAGAAGTCAACCCTGTCTAGGAAGAACTCACTTCGAGAGCTTGCCATACAATCTCTCCCTCCTGAGTGTCTCCAGGACCACTCTCAACTGCTTTCGTGCTCTTCCTCTGTCTTGGAATATACCAAGATATCATCAATGAACACCACCAAGAACTTGTCCAAGTACTGGTGGAACACCTTGTTCATTAGGTTCATAAATACTGCTGGCGTATTGGTTAGCCCAAACGGCATAACCAAAAACTCAAACTGCCGTACCGTATCCTGAAAGTGGTCTTGGGAATATCCTCCCTCTTCACCTTCAACTGGTGATAACCTGACCTCAAATCAATCTTGGAGAACACCCGAGCTCCGCTCAACTGATCAAAGAGATCATCGATCCGCGGCAGTGGGTATCTGTTCTTGATCGTCAGGTTGTAGAGTGTCCTGTAGTCGATACACATCCGTACCGACCCATCCTTCTTGGTTACAAAGAGTACCGGTGCACCCCAAGGTGAAGAACTCCATCGAATGAAGCCTTGTCCTGCAGCTCATCCACCTGCTCCTTCAGCTCTACCAATTTACTGTTGTTCACTCGATAGACATGCTGAGAAATTGGTTCCGTGCCGGGAACCAAGTATATCGAGAACTCTACATCCCTGTCCGGTGGAAGCCCTGGCAACTCCTCCGGGAAAGTCCATAAACTATATGATCAAGGGGTGGAGCCACCTGCTCTCAACTGATGCTCCACAGAAGACTCCGCCATCCCGTTCTGCCTGCCGCCGGGTGTACTCAAACTCTGGCTCCTGGCGCCCCAAACAAGACTCTACCCCTCGACAATCAATGCGGGCGTGATGTCTGCTCAACCAGTCCATACCTATATATCGTAGTTCGGTAATGGCATGACGAGCAAACTCATCCCCAACTCTCGGCCTCCCAATATGACGCTCCGCCCTCTGCAAACATCACTCACGAGGATGACCCCACCCCCGGTCGTGATCTTGCAGGTCCTAGGCAATGGTTCAGAAACCAGACTGTGTCTAATAGCATGATACTGACACAAAGCTGTGGGAAGCCTCGGAATCAAAGAGTGCAAAATCTGGAGTAGAGTCGAGAAGAACCGAACCTGCTATCAACTCTCCTACGGCCTCTGCATCCTCAGCCGCCATGGCGAAAGCTCGCCCCTGCTGTCCACCTCGTATCTGGCTGGTGCTGGTGGAACCTCTGCTGCTGGGTCTGCAGTGGCCCCTTCAGCTGACCTGCTGGAGCCTTGGCTGCCCCAGCTCCTTCTGGTACTGGATGCATCGACGCTACTGGACAATCTCGCATCTGCTGGTCCGCTGATGCACACATCAAGCATCTACCATGTCTCTTCCTACACTCCTCCCACTTGTACCCAGGTTTCTTTCAGAAAGTACAACTGATAGCCTATGCCTGGGTGCTTGCTGTCCTCTCTGCTGTTGATGCTGCACCTGCTGAAGAGGTGCCCTGCCCTGCTGCTGATACTGCTGAACTGGCCTCTGCGGCTGCTGATGTTGGAAGTGAGGCCTCTTGGCCTGCCCCTGACTGCTGCTACCATCCTGGTAGTCACGACCCCTCTTCTGTTTCAACCCTAGGTCGTCTTCCGCCGCCATAGCCCCAGAAAATATCTCTGCAAAAGTAGCGTTTCGGTCGCTCTTAGTCAGCGACCGAACCTCTCTAATCAAGCCTCGGCAAAACTTCCTCGCCTTCATCTTCTTTGTCAAGTCATCTATGAAATAGGCTAATCTACAAAATTCCCCAGCATACTCAGCTACAGTCTGGTTCCCCTGGACCAGACCCTCGAACTGTGCCACGATACCTCCCAAGGCCACATCAGAAAAGAACTGCTCCTTAAATAGATCCTTAAACTGGGCCCAAGTCTGGCCCTCAACTCCCACCCTGGATCTGTTTGATACCATGCACGGGCTAAGTCTGTATCTGACTGCCCGTCGCCTCGATCTGGAGTCGAACTGGTATCTCGCTAGCCTGAATATCTCCTCGATATGCTCTATCCAGTCATCTGCATAATGGATGCCCTCTGTGCCGAAGAACTCTCTGGGATGCATCTTCTGAAAGTCCTGTATATCCTTCCTCCGACGGGGCTGGCTGTGCCCCCTAAGCAGTAACCATCTCAACTGTAGTACGAACCAGCTGGTGTGCCTCGTCGATCCCCTGACGAAATCGGCAGTCTGTCTCTGCTGCTGGTGCTGGTGGAACTCCAGAATCCTCTCCACGAAGGAGAAGAGATGTGCAGCATCTACCATCCCCGTAGGCGGAGGCTGCTGCGGTGGAAGGATCTCAGGAATCACAATGCTCGGCCTCCTGGCTGGTGGAGGTGCTCCTACAAAAGCTGCAGAGGCACCGACTCCTGAGGGCTGCACTGGCCCTGTGGCACCGGGAGCTGGCTGCTGCTGAGGTCGAGAGGTGCTAGACCCTCTCCAGCGTCTCCCAGTCTGGGGCGATGCGATCTCGTCTCAACCATCCTGGAGACACGGATCAAACAAGAAATAATTACTGAGAATGAGTCGAAATATCAAAGGAGGACAGTTTAAATTTCTAAGGAAGACAATAAGCAGCAAAATAGATATACAGAATCTGATACAGAGTTTTCCTAGTGTGATTGAGTACCTTCAAAAAATACTAATTCCTACTGCAGGCTGCAGCGATATTCTAGTTCGAATACCACTACATTTCCAACCTAGACCTGCATAGGCCACCACTAAAAATGTGTCACGACCCGCACCCTAGAGTAAGGGCACGAGACGTGAGTACGTCCAGCCTACGCCGCAGTGTCGACGGTAGAACGCTGTCATAGGTCAACATCTAACAATATAAAGGTACATGTACAGTATATACTCTCCGAATGGAGGTGACATAGAAAATACAGTCTCAATCACAACTAAGATAGAACAGGATAAAGATAGATAGATAGATAAATATCCAGAATGAAAACACAGAGATACAATCCAGAATTCTAAGTGTCTAAATAAGTACATATCCCAATATCTCAAAATCCATATATAGTAATCCATAAAAAGTAAAGACATCCTAATCTAGGGGAGTGTCGTCAACTGCTAGCAGATCCTGCTACTGGTCCAAGTCACGGTACTCATCTAGTAGCACCATAGTAGGTAGGGCAGAACGCCTTAGCCTCTCCTTTGTAATATTTCAACAGGTCTAGTCAGGACAGGAGCGAGCACAGTACATCTCAACAAATCATAGCAGGTCAGGATATATAATCATGCTAGAGAGTAAGATACAAGAAACTGAAGAAAATAACATAATAAAAAAGAAGACTGTAAATAAATAGATACCATATATAGAGAACTATCAGTGACTAGTGATTCAGAGCACAAGACGGTTATGTAAACGACACGATGTTGTACATGAGTAATCTACAGAGGTTGTACACGAGTAATCTACTGGATTGATTACGTAACCACTTCTACTCCCCCACCCCAATCAATACAAGGATCTAGCCAATATATGTTATTGCACACGAAGTATAGTCGTACACGAAGATCATGTGAATACATGAATATACACGATTTCACACGATTTGTACACGAATGTCACGAATACAAGGAGTACACGATGCTCACGATAAAGTACTCGAACGAAATATCCGATGTATCCGCTAAGGGGATAACATCGCACGACAAGATCCATATTGTACTAATCCATGTTTCCAACGTGTCAGCATCATGTAAAATAATCTAAAGCAGAAATATACTCCTAATGCAGGATATAAAATGATCAGAGAATGTACTCGCCTGTATCCTAAGAATCTGAAGAATATCTACTGTCTGAGGAGTGGTGTTGTCTCCTATAGAACAGTACAAGTCACTATGAGTCTAAAATAATAATAAGATGCAATTCAATGCATTCTACATGAATCTAGGTCAATCTAGACCAAAGTCAACTCTTGGTCAACTCTGGTCAACCCTAGAAGTCAAACTAGGTCAAACCTAAGTCAAACAAGTCCATACTAATCTAATTAGTCTATTCTAGGTCCAAACAAGGCTATACAAGTATAATCTAGACTCTATACTAGCATTCAAGCCACCCATAGGCTAAGAGTCCTAGTCTAGGCTATTAGGTAATACCATGCCTAAAACCAAACCATATCACATATACACATGTCAATTCATATATCTAATATAATACACATATTGATATATTTATATAATAAACATAGTAACATATTAGCATATAGGCTACCTATATGTATAGCACACATACAAGAATAGGGAAGGGCATATGTGATCATGTGTTCAAGTGTCAAAGGAGTGTGAGATAGACATGTGTGTGTGTTAGTGAGACATGGCATGAGGGTTCTGTGTTCAAGTATTCCTGAAATCAGTGAGCACATTGGGTATAATATCCTGAATTCAGAACAGTGTAGTGATACATTGTGTACATGTGTCAAATGGAAATCAGTAGCTAACATGTATATGGGCAATAGGAAAAACAGGGAATAAAAGTGTTTAGTGAATCCTGTGTGCAGTGATAGTACAAGCCTGGAAAACATTGATAGTGTAGTGATAGGCAAACCTGGGTACAATATCAGTGAA